>JAVSBS010000429.1:0-26600 GCA_033124195.1 Coracias cyanogaster
AATGAATGAATACACATAATTCATAATACTTAATTCGAAAGTGCATCATTTTTCTTGAGTTTGTCCATTGACTTCTTTACAATTTAGTACAAAAAGCTTTTCTATTAGAGAGTGAACAGTTGCAGAAGGACACAAGCAGCATCCCTGCCACAAAATTAGCTCTTTATTCCACGCCTTCACAAAGCAGAGAAATCAGCAATGCTGAAGCGTTAGAATGAGGATTCATATTGGGGAATGAGAGGCAATGGAAACGCATCAAATTTCTCAGCATATCGGTAGCTGCTGTTAAATAAATGCTCAACTATTACAAGCTAAAACTTAAAAATGAGTCTCATAACAGCTAGGTAGCAATTTTAGATGTGGCCCTGGCTTCTTGAACTTGTAAATGGGAGGAAGGTGAAACCATTTGGATTTCCTAGAAAACACGTGAAGTGTGAAAGGTATTTATGTGTCTCAAAATGCATTAAAATATAAATGGAACTTCCAGAATCATCAGTGGCTCAGTCTATGGCAGGAGTGGGTGGCGCTCTGGTACCCCACGGTGTTTCCAGGTGGAAACTCCCAGCTTGTTTGGGAGTGCACTTGGTGTGAGAGCAAACCTGAATATGAGAATAGCCGCTGTTTAATGGGCGTAGGCAAAGCTGCTTTGCGTAGCATCCACTGAAATCATTGATCAAAGATTAATTGTTATTTTTCAGAATTCAGATTGTTCTGTGGTTGTTCATGAAATCAGTAAAAGTCCCTGTAAGACACTGAAAGAATGAGATTAATGATCAAATCCTATTTTTAGAAATTGAAAATTTTTGGTGAAGTGCTCTGACTTGGGAAAATATATTTTGCCTGAATACATGTGTACTCTTGCTTAATAAAGAAGTAACTTGCATAAGTCCTTGTGCTGCATGATACAGAGATCATTACCAAGGAAGCAAGGAACTGATGACATTTGTTCTATTCTAGCCCACGCTCCCTGGGATATGAATTTAGCCTGGCAATCAGCACAAACAGTAGATTTATTTACATTTACCATAATGCTTAGCTGTTAGGAATATCTTTTCCTTTTGAATATGACTCAATTTTTAATGACTATAAAAGACTTAGAAAAAACTGTAAATAGTATTGATCACTGACAGTGGCCTGTTTCTTGCGGCGTAGATTTTTTTAGGTTAACTGTTTGATCTGAGCTTATATTCATGCCTTACAAAAGATAAAAAACTAATGACATCATTTTATACTTCTCTGTAGTGTTACAAAACAAGCCAGTCGCATGCCTCTCACTGGGTAGGACTAAAGTCCAACAGCTTTGTGGTTGCACTGCTGGGTGAAACTAAGGAAATAAGTAATACCATTATCTATCAGTTCAGCCCTTGGCACTTAGGGTTCAATTATATGAAGAATGAGAAACCTTAGAGTGGTTGTGCTCACTAAGAAGTTAAAATGGCAGGAACTAACTCAAATACAAAAATTAGATTGTGTTTTGTACCTCAGACAACAGTTTATATTTGAATGTTGTGTACACCACAGAATGCTTCCTGTTTTAATAGACTATTTTTTTGCCAATAGGGGGATTTTCTTCTCTTTTTTTTTTTTGTTACCAGAGGTCCAAGGGATTGGAAGCAAAATGTTTGTTTTTTAAAGAAGTTACAGTGTTTGTTTTCTGCCAGAACTGCATGAAGAATCCTGATGAGCCAAGCCTTAGTGAGAAAGGTAAGCAAGCATCCAAAATTACATACCATCCTGTTTATTAACAGACATTTACATTCGCCATCCAGGCTGTGTTCTGTGTATCCGTTTTCTATGGTTACCAGAAGCTGACAGAATAAAGAAGCGCAGGGTAACCTTGCGCTGCTTTAAACAAAGGCTTGTTCCTCTCCGATGCACTCTGGGGCTGGTTTGCATGTCAAGGCATGTTCCTTTCCTACCCACACTTACACAAACGCAGGGGGAGAATACAGTTTTCTGGAAACCGCTTCAGGTTTTTTTTTAATCTGCTGTTATTTCCCTCTTCATATATTTTTCTGCTCAACCTCCAAGAGAGTATGGTAGGAATGACAAATACCTGTCTCTAAAGTCCATGCCAGTGTAGGTTTTATAATAGTAAAGCTTTGCTCTCATATTGGAATTAATTCAGTCAGGTTTCTTTTTTTTTGTTCAGGTAAATTGCTGTGAGACTTTTCATGCTGATAAAGGCAGCAGTATCAGAGATGTAGTCATTTACATCATATAACTCTCATGTGAATATTAATTAAACCTTCCATTACTATTATGATATAGGTAGTAAAATAGTCATAAGTAAAATTGTGCTAATATAAAGTAGCATGTTTATATTAGTTAAAATTGTTTTTAGGTTTCAGACTCCTATAGTACAACAGAATATCCATACAAATTGTAAAATTAGATTACTCCCTGCTTACTTTGGTAGAAATTCCTTTGAAATAACGAATGGATAGTTCAGACTAGAATTTTACATTTTTTATGTTAGTGGGCTAACAGAACAATAGTCTGATATTATGGTTGTTTAGTGTATACATTTTGCCACTTATTGAGCAAAAGCTGTAACAGTACTTTGTGCCCACCATAGATCTTGATATTTAATTATATTCATTCAGTGGCTATAACTCAAATATACACTTGAAAGTCTCTCCAAAGCTCTTGCTCATGGGGAACTAACAGACTTACACCAAACATATCTGTCACTACTAAAAGCTATTTGATGAGAGCCCTGGAAAAAATCTTCATAAAATACAGGATAAGAGAACTGCAAAAATCAGAGGCTGTCTTCTTGAGACAGCTGCTGCACAGGAGCTCTGGCAGCTATTTTTGCTGGGAGTGCTTTGAGTAGAAGACAAACATGGTCAAATTAGCTAGAATGCTGGAAGTTCAGTCAAGGATACTGCCTTAAATAGTTCACCCAGAAAAGGACAAAGCTTTCTTAGGGCAGCCCCGTCAAAATTCCAACTGCAATAATAATTTTTAATAAGTAAATATAACATATAGTAATTTTTCTGAGGTTTTATTTTACAACAGATTATTAGAATGTTCTGAGGTCAAATTCAGCCCTCTTAACTATGGAAACCTCACTAATGCAAAAATACATCTAGCTGAGTGTAGACTTGGATTAATATCGTTGTTTTGCTATGCTAGGTTATATTTTTTTCTGTTCATGGAAATAGGTCACATAGCTGGAAAAAAAGGATTATAAATGCTAAAATTTAAAGGAAAATTATTTCATTATTTGGCTTCTTTTACTGTGCAATTGTTGTTACTTCTTGCAAATACCTGCTATTTCACCTCTGGGCTATGCTAATATTGACCTAAGGGAGATTATCTTCCAATCCTTTATTCCAGGAATAAAATATTTACTCATAAATATTTTTGTATTTGTTCTGTTGTGGTTATGATGAGCATGGGGAAGAGTGAGGTTGCAAGGCAAGCTGCAAAGCAAGACAGCGTTGAAGCTACTGTAGATGTAGGCCCTTGTTCATTAAGTCAGTTCAAGGCAGTGCTGTGATTCGATGGTTCAGTTTTGCTTTTCAAGGACAGTCTGATGCTTTTTGATGTGCTGTTTGGTGTTACAAGTAAAAGCTTAACAGAACTCAATTTTAGAAGCTTCTGACAGCTGGTTAGAGGTGGCCCATGTGAGTGAGGCTGGGCAAACCCTTTTGTTGCCACAGAATTCACACAAGTTGGGCTTGAGACAGGTATGTGCTGGCAGGCAAAGGGCTGACCCCTCTTTTTCACCCCTCAGATGTGACACTTCATTTTGGCTTTCTGGCTGTCATTAGGCTTCATTGTTTTAGGTCAAATTTGGAGGGGAAAGTCAGTGTGCCTGATTCTGGGCATCCTTACTCTTCTGGTGCTCTCTCAGGTGAAAGGATCACCTAATGCCCCATCTTCTGGCTCAAATATTCCGTGCTAGCTTGCCCCTGGTTTTCACATGTGTGTTTCCTGCTGCACAACTGTTACAGTCAACAGATACGTACCTGGCAGTGCTGACAGTGTAAATATCCAGCCTTTCACTTGATCATTCCTGTTCACTCATCATAAATCCCTTCAGCTGCCACAAAAGATCCGGTCTCTCCCAAAATGCCATATGTGTGGGTGCAACCCCCATCTGTTGATTAACATTTGCAGGCAGAGACCAGTTTCTAATCCCATGCGTAGATAGTGGCTATACTCAGCCCACTTCTATAAAAGAGTAATTTTCAAATGCCCAAAGTAGAAACAATTCTGTGGATCGTTTGTCGCAGCCCCTTTGCAAACACAGCTCCTCACTGTGGGTTTATGTGTCTCCCAGTGAAGGGTTAATGCGGGCTGTGCACAGCCAGTCCCCTTACTGCCGCTGCTAAAGAAACATTAATTATAGAGAGCCCTAAGGATTCAGAGCAGCTAAAAAGCCTGGGTAGTATTTAAAACCAAGACAGTCAAATAACCGGTTGGATTTGATCTCTAATAAATTACTATGTTCTGATGATAAAATTCAGCAAGAGTGTGACGGTCAGATGGGGAGGTTGGCAGCAAAAGTTTTAAAAATAAATAGTCTTAAATTGCAGGAAATTACAGCAAGCAGGTCCTTGGAGTTCTTTTTCTCCGTGCATTGTGCATCTGAGAAGGCAGGCAGCCTGCTGGCAAGCTTCTGACCTTTTGTGTGCGAAATAAAATATGCAGGTGCAATAGTGTGAATGCACAATGGGTGACAGTGACTTTCAGCTGCGGGTTTGTGCACTGAGGCCCCATGGGGCTGCTCCAGATTAGCCCCATTAAACTTGAGATCAACGCAGGGAGAGGCTAGGCTGGAAAGGATCGCAGAGTATGTCTGTTCCTTACATATATTCTTGTATTCAAAAACCTGTAAAACAGACGATGGAAGACTTTTTAAAAATTATCTTGCTGGTAATTGGTCTGATTCTCATATTGCCCTATTCATATTTCAATCTGGAGTAACTCTTCTCAAGGCAGTAGAGTTTAGCTCAGTTACATTGCTGCAACCATGCTCTAACTCCCAGTTCCTTGTGTGAAAGGAAATTCATACTTGCATGGTATGAGCAGCTTCTTCTCAGTTTAATTGTATTTGAAGAAAACCAGGACAAATCTATGCCAAGACATTTTAGAGCTCCTTTTACCGCAGTATCTGAGCAGCTTGTACTCTTTCACGTGCTTTTCGTCACAAAAAAAAACCCACCCTGTGAAATTGGGGAAGCATTATTGCCTCTTTTTTTGTGTGGGTTTGAAGCTGATGCAGTGGAAGCCTGACTTACTATCTAGAGAAGTTTATGGGAGAAAAAGCGATGCCAAGCTGGAGCCTGATGCAGCAGCATTATCTCTCATGAAATCTTTGTCAAGGCAAGCAAAATATGGAGATATTTTTGAGGGGATAAAAAGGGTTAGTTTTTACTCTGATGTTTCCTTACTCTCCTTAGAGTTTCAGATGAGATCATTTCTGCATGGAAAATAAGTTTTGTGTCATTGTTGCTTCGTAGCATCACTGTTGTTTGGCCTATCCTAAAGTGTCAGCTGTCTCTTTTTTACGTGAAGGATATAATGTTTGGGGTTTTTTTCTCCAGACAAGTTTTAAGATTAATCTATACCAAATTAAACAAGTGTATTGTGCAGTACTACATTCTGTAGCTTAAAGAAACAGTTACTTGATTCTAAATGATTTGTGTCTAAGAGGAAAAAATATTCTCAGGTAAGCTGTTGTTACAGACATAAGCATTTTAGAGCCACATGCTAGTTACTTATATGAAGTAGCAATTTCATAATTTAGGTAACAGATAAGAACATATCATTAATTGGTTATGGTTTCTAAAATGCTTTGCTCATACATATCAATAAAGTGGGATTTCAGCCTGGTCCTTTAAAAGAAAGGGCAAATAACTGTATTTTACATCGTTAGAACTAATAAGACTTTCCAGCACTTATATGTAATAAGCTGCTATAGATAGAAAAGTGGCAGTAATGTTGGGAATGTTGACACTGCAGTGCCTGGAAAAACATGTACTCTCAATTCTCCATCTGCAACAGAAGTGACTATAGTCCTGGGTCTCTCTGGACAAAAGGCGTTGCTCCACACATATTGAGTGTTTATCAGATCAATATTGGTATCAACAAAACTGAGGAGTTCCAGTCATTCAGGTCTCACAGTGTAATGTTGTTGTTACTCCTCCAGTGTTTGTCAGTTGTTCAGGCATGAAAAATCATCAGTCTCTGCTGTGGAAAAACCCCCACACCAACCAAAAGACTTCCTTTGTCTTCAGAAATCATTGAGGAACACACAAGGAACTTACACATTTATAAATCCAAAGTTTTATCGGCTGACAGATCATTTGGAACCAATTTTTAGCTTCCATGTTCTTACCAAAAAATGGTTTTGAAAAATAAAAGGATACGGTTTTGGAAGTTTAAATAAATAAATTTGTATTGTCTAGGGTTTTTTTTTTTAGCTAAAACCAATTCTAAGTATTATCTGCTGGTGGCACCATTACACCAGAAGAATTTAATGTCCAAGCCTTAAACAGAAAAAATGCCACAGATTACACCTTTTAATCTGATTGAATGGAAAAAATTGTGGTGTTTTTAAAAAAATTTATTTCTTCATAGTTTGATGTCTGTTATCGACTGTTTAGCTTGTTGTCTGTGCTTCTCGACAACAGACGTTATTAAAACAGGTGATAGCAGCAGATTTTGAACTGAGCATGCCAACATGGCTCAAACAGTTAATAGGAAGAACAAACACTTGTGGAGCTGGATATAGATACTGAGATTTTTGTAAGAAAAGCATGTGGTATTGCTGAAATCTGATTAGAAGCAATGCCTTGAGATCCTGGCTCTCCTGTCAGGACAGGACTCACTTATCTAGATCCAGTGGAGTTTCAGGGTTGACTATAATTGACACAAGTGAGCTTCAGAGAGGACCTGGTCAGACAAAGAACTGCAGCACTCTATCAAAAAAAGGTCCACATCCAAGGCAGCTGGAAAGGCGGACACTAGCAGCTGGCAGGGCTTTAACTATCTCTATCCATATGTTGGAATTGTTCGCCTTAGAGCTTCAAGAGCAGTTAAGACTGAAAGCACCACTCACCCCCATCGCCAGCACTCTGAGCTGCTCAGCACAGCACAGCCTTTAGACAGCAGCAGAGCCTGGACCCTGTCCCAACAAAGCCTCCTGTGAATACCACATTTGGGTGCCATGGGGCCTTTGTAGGGAACTTTTAAAGAAATTAGCTTAATAAGGAACTTAATTATGATGTAACAGGGAAGGAAATTGTCTGGCTGTGTCACCTAAAGCAAGTGAGCCTTTATGCAATCACACCCTGTTTTTTTTCCTGCATCAGATGTGTTTATACATTGAGTTTTATTTCCTTTGTTTTCTTCATTTATTTTCTTTGTCTTTTTCTTTCAGGAGTCTTGGCTAAATAAGTAAATAACCAATTTAGAACTTGGTTCATCTTTTGAGTGCTGATGGTTATCCTCTGACACTTAGCTTTTCTAATTGTGAGTAGGAGTAAGGCACTTAGTCTTTTATCTCCTCTCAAAATTTTGACAGGGGTTTGGTTTGTGGCGTGGTCTATTGATGAAAAGCTTCCTGGTAGCTCTCATTTGCTGCAGAATGACTGAACACAGGTACATTAGCTTTTTTTCTGTGGGGTAATCACAACCATTTGGTTTTGTTGGCTGTTAAAAGAGAGCTGATTCTGTTTTCTTGACAAGCTTATACTTGTGTGAAAATTCCATGGTTAAAAACAAGACCTCGTTTTTGAAACATATCAGTTGTGTTTGTGCAGAGAGACACAGGGATTTTTTGGTTTGTAATTCTCCTCTCCCTAGATCTGCTGTTGTCCACTGGTGGAAGCAGGTCAGGGTGTTTGGTGGCTACTCCTCCAGCTGATGAGTCACAGCAGTTGGTACTTAAATACTTTCTGTGCACTTTTTTCACAGAAATATATTACAGAAAGTGTTTTCAATGTACGTTTCGTATGTGTTTAGTAGTTGCTCAGTTTCCTGGATGTGAATTTGCATCTCCTTTGTTTCTACATTCCCTTTCCAACTTGGACAAAAATTTTGAGATATAAAAAATGTCTGACTATGCTTTTTATTTTCTTGATTTCATTGAGATTTTCTTAATCCTTTATGTAATTTCTCAGACTTTTTCATTATTGATATATATAGATACATGACTGTAAAAGCCAATTGTGTACCGCAGTGCACAATACAGTTTGACTTCTCCCATGGCTTAGAGAGACAACCACCTCCAACACACGGTGTGGTATTGCTCCACAGAGGTTTCTCCTAACTTTAGTTTTTAGCTTAGTGCTATGAAGATTGAAAACTTTAGTAGTTACCTAAATTAACCCTTCTCCTTCCTGATAGACACAAACACTTCCAATTAAATACATAGTGGATTCTATTAATTGTTTCTTACAAGGAGCAAATTACTGTAATCTTCTTCCTTTACTCCAAAATGGGAGAATCACGTAACACTTGAGTCCATTGTGAATGTCCTTATCCGTGGCACATGATCGTGTATGTTAGGATTAAACGAGAGAGAAAATCAGGCAGTTTATAAATCCTCTTATAAACCGCAGTAATTTTCTTTTTCTCCCAAATTTAGAAAACACAAGATCATCCCACGTTGCTCTCTCCTTCTCATGGTTACTGTTGCTTTATATCTGTAAGTAATTTGTGCAAGACATATTGCTTATAGGACAGTGCCTAAAAATATTTCAAAAGGTCATTGCACATCAGATAGAAGGCAGCGCTTGTTCCAGCTGCTTCCACTGAGAACTACAGGTCTTTGTAAATATTAATTGCGCATATTTTAAAAACAGTGCATGTTCAAAAATACACTGTGTGAACATGCAGCAATGAGCCCTGGGACTGGATAATGAAGGTCAGTTCTTCACTGCTGATTTTAGGCATAAATGTTTGTCACTCTTACTTCAAGATCTGCGAATTAGAGCCATGTTGTGCATACGCTTCCAGGAAAGTGGAGTATATTTCCATGCTCACCATTTCCAAAAATACAAGTAAAATAAAAATAGTAACAAAGACGTGTAAAGTACCAAGAAGACTCAGAGATAATCATTTGCACAAACATTCACCATGATTGTGCTTATAATAGTAACTATGTACACAGAACATGGGAAAAAAATCTGCTGGGAGATCAAGCCCAGACTCCCTGCGCGTTCAAAAGAAGCAGAGGTGCCGTGAGGAGGTAGACCTAGAGCCTCGGCAGCTTCCTGCTCCTCTCTGCCTGCCCTGAGGTCTACTGGCCTGAGGATGCATCCACCAGGAGGGCTCAGTGCACACAGTGCAGTTTGCTGCAGCTGCTTTCCTGGCCACCACTGCTCCCTTGGACATTGCCAATGGCTTGCAAGAGGCAGAGGTGGCAGGCGGCTCTGTGGATGATGTTTAGATCCAGCTGGGTTGTCGCCAGGGGTCCTCTTCTTTGTTACAGGGGTGGTACAATTGGAAAAGGGTAAACTGAAAACTAGCTCCCCAAATGTGGTGCACACGTGGATTCATCTTTTCTGAAATCCCTTCTTGTGAGCTCAGACAAAATCAAAAGACATGATTCTCTTTTCAGGTGGACATTATCTAGGAATGATGTTTTTACTTAAACTGATTCTGAGACTTTTATATGTCTCCAGAGAAAAGGCTTCAATATTTGAAAGGCTTTATCAATGTTATACAAAGAAACCCTGACACCTGGACACCATTCTCGTCAAGGCCATCTCACTCTAGCATGCTTGCTTTGGTTTGTCATTTATCCTTAATAAGAAAATGTTGAAAGGGTCTGGTTCTGGCTTTGCATCCAAGGCAGTGGAGCTGTACATGTACATGGTTGTTTATAATGGGGCAGAGTGCTGCATGTCCCTTTACAATCCAAATCCACATTGCTATTGAGGATGGGTTTTTTTGAAATCTGGCGCATAAAGTGTGTTTACAATGGTGATTATCGACACAGATTTTGAAGAAAAAAAGAAAGCTAAAGTAAGTGTGGTGAAAGCGACAGCATTGCAAGTCTGGAAGGTGATACTGTGTAGGTAAAGTCATTGCAGAAAAATCTTTAATTTTATGAAGATAAATATTAATTCTCTTTTGGAAGAAAGATCTAGGTAGAACAGACAGGGTGGTTGCCAAGAAAATGGTTTGAAAGGAAGTAATGTGCACGTGTTGACATTTCCTGCCTTTACATTTTTTTTTTAAAATAACTTATGAAATAGCCTTCAGTGGAATAATTGTGTTTTAGTGTGGTATGAAGACAAGCATTTCCAGCAGCTCAGAAAGGCTGTTTTGTGCTGTACCTCTTTTCTGTTGTATTTGACCATTTCATCTCTGCCCAACACATGCTTTTATTTTGTTTTTGAGAAAGCAAAATGCTGTGACTTGAACAAAATTGAGAACCATTTTTTATTTGCTGTGTGTGCAGCCTTTTCCACCCAGAGAGGTTAAATGTGACTAGGACTTTGCCCACTTCCCATGGCTGCCCACTTGAGGTGGAAGATCATTGGCCATGCCTGTCCAGGGCACAGCACTCATCTCGCTCTTCCTCCGAGCACAATTGCAAATCATCAGCTCATTCCTGCTCTCTCTACCTGAGAATCAGATCCATGAAGCAGATTTCGGTGAGAAAGATGTTGGTAGGTTGAAGGCCAAGGAATGTCTTCCTCCTTGGTCCGTCCCGGTATCCATTTGTGCAGTCCCTGCCTTGTGCTCTGGATGTCTTCCACCTCTCTGTTCCCAAAAGATCCCCTGGATTTTCCCTGTGAGAATCTGTTTCCTCCCTGAGCATCATCCCCCCATCACCCTCCCCCACCCCAGCATCCTGTAGCTCTGCAAATAATGTTCCGCTGTCTTTTTTTTCAAGAAACATTTGAACATATGTTTTATATGGAGATGCTGATGGACAGCAACATCTGCTACTCCCAGCCAGCTCATACACTCTTATTTGGATTGTAATTACTTCATCAGCTGCTCTCTGTGTCCTGTGTTTGCCCACTATCTGTTTCTGTCAGGTCTTCATCTTCTACAAACTGCCCATTAGGTAGTGCTAATAATTAAGTCTCCCCTCCACCAAGAAGGTCTGAGTGGTGCAAGAAGGGCTCTCCTTGTCAGCGCAGCTGCCAAAGAAGATGCAGCTTGTAATGATGCCTTAATCACCTGCCTGCTAGACAATGGCCGTGACCACATATTTGTTTCGAACAAGCTATTTTAGCAGCTGTCAGATGCTAATGGCTGTCAGCTGCTGGCAACCTGTGCCCTGTGCAAACCAAGGGACATCTCATGGAAACGTGCATAAATATTCATGTGGGACTGACAAAACCAAAAGTGCAAGTACGGTTATCAGAGCTCTTGCATGAATATATTGTAGCCCTGTAGTGCTGGTTTTAGTGTGGTGAATGCAGGACCCTTCTTATATCTGTGAGAAAAAACTCCACTAAAGGTAGTGGAGTCGCAGGGGGAAGAGCGAGATTTGTGCCCCTGAGTAGTGCAGGGAGTTTAGATCGGCATTGCTGCCTATTGCGGGTGATGCGCTGCAACTTGTTACTGAGAGAAAGGAGCTGCTGTGTTTGATCGTTCTGTCTGCATTTCTCTTCTGAACCTGCATATGAAGAATTGAAAGCTTCTCAGCACATCAGTGCTAGATGCCTAAGGAACACAAAAACCCAGTGACTGTGTTCAGTGTTTTAATTTTAAAATTAACTAATTTCAAAATGCAGAAAAACACCTGATTTGATCAAGATTTGATAATTCCGCACCATTCTAGCACCCTGAAGCCTCAAAGCTTTGACATCAAAATAGAAACACTATGAGTCAGTCTCTTTAAACAGACTGTTCTGCAAATTAATTCTGTCAATGTGTCTGCATGGAATTATTTTTAAAATACTTTGTTTGTAATGTGCTTTTACTTTCCTCGGCAGATTCTGGATAGCCGTGCTGAGAGGGTATGCTCATATGAAAGTACTCAATGGGGATGTCGAAGATTCTGTAACAACAGAGCCAATGGAAAAGGATGATGGTCCTCATGAAACTTTTCCTTGGTAGCTACCTAGAAGGTATGTAAGAAGCCAGCAATATGCATTTGCTCCTGTTTCTCTACCATATCAATAACTTGCAGTAACTTTCCAAGAATATAAAGTGTTTTTAATCGGTTGTCTGTAAAAGCAGTCAATTTTTGGGACACTAGTAAAGTTGTCTTTATATATCCCTTACATCTTTCACCTCTACTGCCCAGAGTGAAGTTTACCATTAAAATTCACTAAAAGGTTGCTGTCTTTAGGATTGCATTAAAAGGTGCAGAGCTGGACAAGGATTAAAGCATCAATCCTGCAAACTGTTGGAATGCAACCGATTTTATTTATGAGAGCTTCAGTGCGGAAAATTCACATGGTAGTTTGACTGTGCTCCGGTTCTCCTTTACACTGATTCTGCTATATATGGCTAGAAATGAGTAGGACTCAGTCTTGATGGGACTGACCACATGAGAAATGTCAAACAAGACAGACTCTATGAAGGCATCCAGTTGATTATCTTCATCTAAATCTGAAAATAATTATAAATTGTGGCTGGTACCTTAATTCCCTTGCATAATTGTCCATATAGCCCATGTATGTATATATTTGTGGTGAATAGGTCTTGTGAAAATAAAGTTAGTTCAGTGTTTCGGATAAAGACAGATATTTTAGTTAGAAGTTGTTGTCATAATAGTTACAAAAAAAGATTCAAATGTTCTGTAACTTGGTATGAATAAAATATTAAGAGGTACAGGTGTTGTTCATGAACCATCAAAGAGTTTTCCACTGCCACCGTGTTTTATTAAAATGAAAAGAAGAAGATAAAAGAAAAAAAGCAGAGCCACGTGCTAGTCCTTTCCTTTGTTGCTTAAGGGAATTTTCAGCATAAAGTAGCAATTTCCATATCATTTGAATAGCAGTTGCAACCCATTGATGTTTAAAGTAAAATGTGCAACTACTATAATCAGCAGAACACATGCAAATGTCTTGTCTGTCCTTAAATGTAGCTCCCTGCTTGCTGTATCAATTAGATGTAGCATGGAAAACTCAATCAGATAATTAAAACCATAGAAGCTACTCTTTCATTTCTTTCATAGTAATAGTTTGTTCAAAAGCAAGTTGGAGGGATCTTGGCTAGATGCAGTGTGAGCGGGGGGTCCCTGCAGCCAGCCCTCCCTCCTGGGCTACAGGAGATGCTGCTGCCTTGGAGATGGGAAAGGGACACATCTCCTACCACCGCCTTGTTCGCTAACCCTTCTACTGGCCCAGGGACAGGAATGGCCTTTGAGTTCTGTTGATGCCTGGTGGCATCCCAGTGCAAGTCTCTTCACATTCTTGTAAACAAGCAATAACAAAAATAAATGCCATTTAGCATTTAGATCCCAGCCCAGTGGTTTTGTTTGTGCAGGGTCCAGTGTAGCAGGTTAGATAAAATCCCGCTGAACTCCCCATCCCAGGCTTTGGGTGACTGGAAGTGTTCCTCAGAGGACTTTTTAACTCTAAGAAAAACCTGTAATGGTATGAAGAAAGAGTTTGCTTTATCCTTTGCATTTCCAAATTAAACAATGAACACGTGTCAATGGTGCTTTCCTCTACTTGGTGCATCTGAGGTGCTGGTGTAACAGCTGGAGCTGGCAGGGGGTTTCCATCCGAATGGATTCTGAGTGAAACTGCTCTTCCAGGAAAAGGGAAAACTTCTCTGGAAAAGACATGGGTTTTGATCAAATTAAAATTAAGCTTCTGTTAGGTAAATTAAATTGATGACAGCTTGGCTATCCACTGGGCTAAGAGGATCGTACCAATTTCTGTCAGGTGTCTGCTGGTAAAACCTCTCCCGTGCCTGCATTTGGGGAGCTGTGCTTGTCCTGGGCAAGGGAGGAAAGGGTTGAGGGGTGGATGTGGAGCCTCCCTTCCCTTCAGCTCCTGATGCCAGGCAAAACAGGCTGCAAAGGGGCCGGCCAAGGCCTTAGCTTTTTGGAAGTCCCTTCTAATTTTTTTTTCCTGAATGGAGAAAGAAAATGAAATGGATGAGGCCTCCCAAACAGGTTGCTGATGGGATGAGAATCATGGAATCACAGAATGTCAGGGACTGGAAGGGACCTTGAAAGATCATGTAGTCCAATCCCGCGCCAGAGCAGGATCATCTAGATCAGGTCACACAGGAACCCTGCTTTGCTTCTTCTAAAACACTTTCCTGGAAAAAGGCTGTATTTTTTTAATTAGTATTTTTCCTAATCAGGAGGTATCTTATGGAAAAGGATTTCCATCTTGTGGTCAGCTGTGGTAACAAAACATTCTTGCTGGGGTTTTTTTTTAATAGCGAAACAAAATGCTTTTAGTAAGAAATAATGCAAATCTGTTGTGGTTCCTTGTGAACATAAATATTGAAGAACTCACAAAGTCTGCTTGCATTTGTACTTGGGCACATCTCTCTATTAGGAGGTAAAAATGTTTCAGGATTACCCCCTTCAGAAAGTCATCTTTGGAACAAAACAGAATTGGAAAAGGTATCATATAAGCTATTGATAACAGAATATTTTATTTTGACTGACCGTACAGTATGTTGGCCTCAGGAGCTGTGCACAGGAGCCCAAAATTATTTGTATTTTATTGAATTATTTGTAGTCTTGGTGGAAGAGAGGCAGTCAGTCCTGAACTTCTGGGAAAATTTATATTCAAACCCAAATATTGTTGGTCGGATTATTTTCTATTCCAGGATGACTCTCAGGCTCAGTACAGCGTCATCAGAGCTTGATACAGATATTTGTTCTTCAGGACAAATTTTGAAACTCATGCTCTAATCTCGAAATAGTAAAATGCTGCAGGGTTAAGTGCTGGAGTTCACTGGAAAATCTACTCACTTCAGTGGGAAAGATTTTTTAACATATTAAAAACAAAACAAATTTGGAAAGGTCATTTTAAATACTAAGAACTGTGACTGAGGGGCAGAGCTGTGTGCACTGGAGAAGTTTAGAGCTGTTGGCATTCAGGACCTAGAGCAGGTTGTATCTCCAGTGCCCTTTAAATGACCTCTGTTGTACAAGCCTACAAATACAAGCTAGGCTGTTAAAAAAGGAATAATTTTATTCTTATGTGTAGTTATTATTTGTCCAGTTGTACACTGTGATGTCACCACTGATTGCACTGAGGTTATTCTGACTTCAGTGAGAGTATGACCGGCTCTGAGTATTTATAAGGAGACTTAAATAAGATCTCAGATCAAATTCTTATAGATACATGTAAGAACTTTAAAAGTTTTTTTTATTTTGAGGGCTTGTAACTAAAGGAGATGTTCAGTGTGTTCCTTAGTGGGTGCCAAAAAGCTTATTTTCAGAAGTGTCTGAGTCTCAGGGAAAGTCAATGACTGCTATATTTAATGTGAAGTCTATGCAACTGCTGTGAAATCAAGCAACATTCTTTTTGTAGGAATATTAAGAAAAAATATGGCATTTATATGAAGAATCAGGAACCATACATATGAATTCTATGACATGGTAATGTAGATTTTTAAAAAAGAGTTCAACAAAACTGTCTGAGGTTGCATTTTAAATGTTACTATAAGGAAAGTAGAAAATAAGAAAAAATTGTGAACTCCTTGCAGTTTTCGTTAGATTTTGTTTCCAGAAAAACTTGCTTCCAAAGATTGCACATGGGTCTTGTTCTACTGGTGACTGCTGTAAGTGTGGGTTTTGTCATTGGCTCTACTGAAACAGGATGCAGTTTATTTTTTTTCTTCTTATGTGTATATATAAATCTTGGACCTTAATAATGAGAACACTTAAGGAGGAAAATACTTTGTCTTTTTATTTAAAAAGTACCTCATTGGAACTACTGGTTAGCTAAAAGCATTAAAAAATACTCGAGGCAAAGCTGCCTTAAATCAAACCTCTCATTTTGCCTTTAGACCTTCCTAGAGAGTGCTGAGTTTATACCATTTATTTTACATGTGACAACTTTGTCAGATGAAATCTTTAGCAACTCTCTGGGGAGCAAACAGCAAAGTACCCAGCACAGTTCGGGGACGCCGTGATGAAATAAGAGTTTCTACACTTTCACATTTCACCACAGGAAGCGAGCGATGAGGAGAAATCAGCCCCAGAGAGGAGAGAGCCAGATTATTTGGCAAGGAAGGGAGCCGCTGAGCCTTCCCAGGGTGGTTGATGACCAGCCACTGGGGAAGGCGAGCTGGGCTCTCTGGGCATCCCCAGCCAACCCTGGCGACCGAGCTTCAGCAGGCGATGGCTGATGCAAATTATGCAGTCCGCAGGCCAGGCTGGCTGCATCCCTGGGGTTCATCTCTGGTTTTGGTCTGTTCTGTGCATTGCAATATGTACATGGATGGGCATGTCTTCTTTCAAAGTTCTGGGAGCTCATGCCTGGTCCTTTGCCCACAGTAATGCCAAATTGAGTGGCTTTGCTGAGCAGGCTGGGGAAGATGCTGGTTGAGGGATAAACAACTTTTGTTCCTCAGTTTACTGTATTGTGCCCCTTCTCTGTTGTGAACTACTGAGTATTTATGTCCTTTGAAAAACTTTGCTCTATCTATCTATTTGGACTTACAGTGTTACCCAGTACACTGTGTTTGTGTCAGTGAAGAAGTGTTCTACTAGTCCGAAGCTGCATTAACAAATGCCCACTTGCTTGTACGGAGGTGTGGTTTGTGCACATGCTTGTACTTTCAAAAAGTTTGTCCTGCACAAGTAACTGCAATACCCACGTAAGCTCTCGTGTATCCTGCAGTCCTGGCAACAAGTGGGAGGGCACCAATCCCTGCTTCTGCTGTTTCCAGCCTTGGGGAGGACTATTTAGTGCAAGTTTTGGTTCCCACATCCTCAGCTTTTCAAAGTGTGACAAGGAAAATAAGTATATGGGTGCTCTGGAGAAAGTTGGCTGACCAAATGGCCTTCTGTTTTTCTCCTTTTATTACCAGTTGCTAAGAAATGTCTGAAGGAAGCTGTCAAGCACACTTTTGTGGTGTTGCTTTCCATATAAATGGCTGCTAGGGTCACCAAAGCAAGTGGGGTTGTGGAGGAGAGAAGTAGCTACTCCCAAAGTCAGGAACACCAGGGAGGTATCCCAAGTGGGCACCAGCAACGACTTTCAAATAGACAGGGAGGCACTCAAGACACGGGCTCTCCTGAGCATGGTCTGTGTGGGGACACATCCATGGAGAGCTTCTCTTGCCTTGAAAGGAGCTCTCCTGGCTGTTCTGCCTGGTTCCACTTGGCCTTGGGAAGTCCTGTGTTTTGCAGTCCCAGTGCACAGAGTGGAAATCAGGTGTCTTGATAAGTGATGGAGTTCACAGTTCTTCAGAGCAGGGGTTTCACCCGCCAGAAACCCCAGTTGTTTCTCTGGCCCAAAATACAGTGCAGTTTTGTCACTGGCTTAATTTTTTTCTGCAGTCCCTAAGTTGTGACACTGAGCTGTCAGCTTCCAACAGCAGCACCCCAGAAATAATGGTTAATCACTAGTTTATTAGCTTATGGCCCCAGGCAAACCTGAAATCATTAGCAGCCCATTTTTTGGGCTAATGACTCTTTTTTACTAGATGTATAATTTAAAATATGGTAACTTTCATGCTTAATTATGCTCTTCAAAGCTTCTCTTGCAGGAATTTATTTTTCTGCATGCATGTATATAAAAGATTGGGAACTGGCTGGTTTTGCTTGCATGCTGCTCTGTATTAAAATCTATGTAGTTTTATTTAAGGAGATTTTAATTTAGATACGAATATTTCCTCCTTTGCTTGTTCTTTCAATATTTTTATCTTTGAATGCTTGAAAAATAAGTAATGATGAATTACCAGTGTGTTTAAAGCAGCATCATTTTATGCTCCATTGTAGCTTCTTGCATTGTTTTGGACAAGACGTAAACCCAAGGTCCCAATCAACAGGGCCATTGTGCCAGCAGTTTCCAAATGAATGCGAGGCTTGATCTGTGTCCTGGCCGCATTCCAGCCTGGTTCACATTTTACTCAACAGCGAGTCCCACTTCTGTTCTTGCTAACCTCAGTGGGAACAGAGACGGGCCACTGTAAATTGCTGCTAATCCCACGTGCCATTTGCATGCAGCACTTGTAAAGCACTCTGGGATCTGTTTGGATCAAAAAGGCTACGCATGTAAGATGGTTTTCTTTGGCATCCCAAATACTGTACCATATCAATGAAAGAAGGTTATGACTTTGTCAATTGGGATAATTTTTTTGAGCTAGGCAGCTGATTGAGATGGATAATAAAAATGAGTTTGATTTCCTTTCTGTGAGCTCTAGTGTCCCCTTCATGGAGATTAAAAAATTCCCGGTACTGTTTTCAGCTCCACAGAGCAAGCAAAAGATAATCTCCTGCTTGGATATACTCACACTATTGCAATCCACTAATAGGATCGCCATACAGTTTTGACTTAACGAGCACTGGGAGAGGATAATCCTGTTTATTCGGTCATCTAAAACACTGATGAACTGAGATAATCAGTGAGCTGCGAGCAGGGGAGGAGTAGAGATGTATGAGGTTCTCTTTGCCTGGGTGGTTCATCTGGTTGGATGCTTAGCACTGGGGAATGGCTTGATCTCATTACTGCAGCCCCGACGGAGCACAGGATGGTAGCGAAAACTTCCTCATAACACAAGCCAACCTGATAAAATAATAGCTTTTGGCAGATCCCCATCCAGATGTTGTGCTCAACAATTTTAAATTGTTCTTTTTTGTGACTCATTTAATACAGAAAGACTCAGACAAGTGTCCGAGTGGCCACGTGAGGTACTTTGTACCAAGTGCTTTGGCTACCCAGTGGCAGTGATTGGGTGGTCAGTGGATCATCTCCCATATGCACTCGTGTTTGGGAAGTTAAATATCTGCTACTTGGACCTGAATTTGCTAAAAGTATGACTAGTGCCTTTTTGGCTAGACACGAGACACTGCTTTTTCACAGGACAGTGAATATTCTTCTATGGCCGCTAGATCTCTGTGAATGTCACATTCTGCAAATCTCATCCCAAAAAAGACAATCTGTGAGGCACTTTCCCTAGTGATCTAGAGATCATATTCATATTCTATCCTAATCACTTGTCCATTAATTCATTGGCTCAGGTTTCTGTGAAAGGCCCTGTCTTCACTTAAATTTTATCTCAGTCAATATGCATATTTAACAGTCAATACTATCCAATCGTAGATACATTTGTATTTGTAGCATTAACTTTTACAGTTGACATAAGCGGTGGATTAACTTCAAATAGCGATGTTGACTCATAAACCTTGTTTTATGGTCTCTGAGCTGTCATAGTCCAGATGACAGGTTTATGGTTTGGGAAGCCAGTAGCAATGGCTGAGCAATTGCTCACTAGTCTTTCTAACTAACGCACTGTAGCTAGGTGCAGCTCCTCACCATGGTGACACTTGCAAATATTGAACACACATAAAATGATTCATGGGACCTAGTATAATGCTTATTTACATGAATATTTTACAAGATACTAGCTTTATTTCTCTTTCCAAATGTGAGTGGATATGGGGAGATGATACAAAGGACAGAATGTTGCTATGTGAAATTTACAGGCACTCATGTTTGTGTGCTTATTTTTAGAAAAAAAAAAATTAAAATACATTTTTTTTTCTTTTCTCTCTGCTAGCAGGTATTCAGGACCACACAAGGGGCTCCTGTGGATTTTCTGCGTGTGTTTGTGTTGAATGATAAGCTCTGAAATGTGGCGTTCTTGCTCTCCTGCCTTCCGCCCTGCCTTTGTATTCAGACGCAGTCAGTATCGCAGGGCTGCATTCTTCCTGGAAGTGCTACAGGACACCTTGTGCAGAGAGGACCAGCCCCAGAGGGAGCTGCTCAGCGTCACTCACTATCTGCTGTAGGCAAGCACTGATGTACCCTACCAATCAGACCTTTCAGACTCAGGACTGAGCTATTCTTTCCTGAAGGAACGACATGTTTTGGGTAAGTGACACAGTATTCTTTACTAGAGTTGGCAGGAAATAATAAGCGTGGTGGTTGCAGACCTTTGGGGCTCTGTGCATCTCTTCTGAAGAAAAAGCAAGTGTTAACCAAGATTAACAAACTGTCTGGCACTGGTTGTAAGTGGTTTTTTAAATACATGAAAAATCTTGTAGGGTTGGCAAGCTGGAAACCACTGCTGTTATTCAGTGGGTTAAAGTGGTTTTGTTTGCTCAGTACCAATACTTCTTAACCCATCCCACAGGGAGCAGCAGAGTGGCACAGGCAGCATCTGCTCTGCTGAGGTACCGCAGGGCTTCCCCTGGTCAGGCCCCTGCCAGTCGTGTGCCCAGCCTGCCTGCAGTTCACCCCATCCTTGGGAGTCTCTGGGCAGCCCATCTTGTTGGAGAGGACACTGTGGAGGTGCTTGTCCCTGATCTTCCTTCCTTGCAGCAGGGTCATGTGGCCAGCACGCAGCAAGGACCAAGTGATGCTTGTTCATCAGCTGAGCAACACTGAGCTTCCCTCCACCATGCCTATCCAAAGCTGCTGTTGACACAGAAAACTGCTTTTGTTGCACAAGAGTCAGCCCCTGGCTGAAGCTGATGTGGGGTAGGAGATGCTGGAGATGTCGATCTGTGAATGCCCTGCTTCCAGGTGGTCCTTTCTGATGCTCCAGTGCTTTCTTCTTCCTAAACACTATGCGAAATCCAAACAGCTATGGCAGCAAAATGTTTCTATAGGAAATTAGCCACAAGACTGTACTTCTGAAGTGGACTGCTGTGGTGAGTTTATTCTAGATGTCCATGCACTTTAACTGGAATTCATCACACCTAAAAGTCCCTGTACAGACCTGTAGAGTGACATAACAGAGGACGCATCAATTCATCTACCCAGATAGTGGTCATACCACCCTTAGAAGTGATCATGTCCAGGTGCTTTCTCTTTGGTTATGTCCTAACTATCTGAGATACCACTTCATATTCATAGCCATGACCTCTTACAGCAAAGACACGATGACCAACAAGGGAGTGGCTTGTGAGTGCATAGCTTCACAGTGTGCAACCACAGAAGAAAACTGTTTCTCAGTGCTTATGTTTATATATAAATTTCTCTTCTACAACTAAGGTTTCCTTTTGTTATTTTGTCAACCATAACTTTAAATAAGCAAACCCAGATCTTTTATACTCATGAGCATTCTTCTGCAAGCAGGGGGAAAAATGGCCCATCGTTATTCTTGTTTGTCACATGGCTCAAAGAAGTGGCCATTAGTGTGTGTTCAACCCCTTTATATGAAACTAAGAGAATGAAGACACTGACAACACTTCTATTTGCCTATGTTGAATCCTGCAGATACCTTTACAATGATGAAAAGATTTGGATTTGCTCCACTGTGCTTTCCCCTCCGTGGTTGGTTTTTGCATTTCTTTCAGCTTGCTCTTTGTAATCCATTTCCAGCTGGGTTTTTTTTCTTTCCAAGCCTGACAGATAACATGATGTTACAAATTCTGACCTGTGACAGCTTGAGGACTGTATTTGTTTGTTTGGACAAAATCTCTTTCCTTCCAAGTCTATTTTAAATGCCATGGAAATGTTCTCTTAGTCCTGAGGCTTCGTTTGTCATTGTTAGTTATTAAAAACAAACTCATGTTCAACAGTGACCCAACTGTCCTTGCAGGAGGTATCTTCCACAGTCCAGGGATGGCTTTGGGAAGCCATGAGGGGATGATGGGGAGGAGAGGAAGATCAAGGGATAAGAACTTTTTCCAGGTGATTTGAAAGGTTTATTTTTCTTTGAAATGTGTACAACCAGACGTAGGAGGCAGGAGTTGAAAGCTGAAGCTGTGCAACACTCAAGCCTGGCCAAGTGCAATGCCAGGGGACAACCTCTGTTGAGGTCCGTTTCTTCCCTGTCCTCAGGGCTGGGAATATGGCATGATTTAAAACCACTGTAGCATTAACTGCACCATTACACAAAGCAGAAAGCTGAGTGACTGACCTCATCTGCTAGAACAAGTGTTTTATTGCTGTCCAAAGTTCAAATCAATCAAAAGGTCAAACTTGTTTAAGGGAATGAGTGATAACAGAGAGGATGTCTCAGGAAGCTCATTCCCAGCCATTGGAATAGAGCCAGGCTGGCTGCAGGAAAAACTCCAGATAGCACAAACTCTGGAAAACAGTGACAGCTCAGAAACAGGGCTGAGCCTCCCCTTGCTGGAGTCAGCAGCTGTAGGGAATTCCTATCAAATTCGATAGAAGAAAACTGGACCCTGTTGAAGAGGACTTCAGGTAATTCTCCTGGCAAGGACTGGTCAGAAGTCAAATCATGGTTTCTTTAATTAGGTGAGGTTTTCAGTCAGGTAGTGGAGCAGACTGCTAGAGGAAAATGTGATTTTCTAGCTGAATGATTTGTCCTTGTGAAGAAGGAAAGACCAAGGTTACATTTGTAAGTAAGTGTGCTCATAGCATAGCAGCTCTCTGAAACAACAGATCTCTCATGGCATCTCCACCAGCATGGCCATAGTGGTTAAAAGGAGACATGCAGAAATTATGGTCAGTAAGAGAAGTTTGAGGGAAGCTGAATCTGCCTGAGAAAAAGAGGATAGTTTATCCCCTTTGGGAAGGGTGGAAGGAAAGAGGAAACTCATACCTTGCTCAGTTGAGACTGGAATAGACCCTTTTCCCACACTATCAAAGGCAGAGTTTTCCCCTCTCAGTGGTTTCTTCTGTGCCAGGCAGAACATGGGCTCTGTGGAAAACCTACTTTCTGGTTCTGTGTGGGGCTGCTCAGCACCTACAGCAGCTCTTCAGGAAACTTTCCAGTTTGTACTGGCTGCTCTTCCAAGGGTCTAATGGCTTTATTTAAAGCAAATAAACAAGAAAAAAAAATAGAGGAGGGAGGACTTCTTAGAGTATGTTCCTGCCACCTGAATTATGATGGGGGACATTACTGGGGAGCTAGAAAGCCCATTAGCCTCCATGGCACATGGCCATACTTTCATGAGCATGCAAGGGATGCATTTTTTTATATATACTTTTTTTTTTTGTCAAAGAAAGCATTCTCCGAAGGCCAGCTACAGAAAAAAATCCCTGGCCTTTTTGGCAGAATTCCCTGTTACTTACACAGGATTTCTGTGCTCCAGCTCTTGTGTGTGACCCATGCTCTCAACATATCCAGGGCCAAATGAGGATCTCTTGACTCGGGGCTGAATCTAACCATCTTTCTTCTACGGAAAAGATGCAAATAATTCTATGGGTGGGTGAAGAAAGGTGGTACTCGGGATGAGGAAAGGTGATGCAGGCTGCTGGCCTGGTGGGAAGAGGAAGGATGGTTTGAGAACTAAGCCACAGACCTGCTGTATCACAGGACCACTATGGTTTGTTAGATCTGATGGGAAGTGAAGGGAGGACCTCCAGACCTGGAAGGAGGCTACAGCAGCTTGGGGCTGCACTGGTGGGTGAACAGCAACTTATTTCTGTTATCACACATTACTCATATCTAACTGAAAGCAAACAATAGCTGAAAGCAACACAGCTCCCTCTGTGCTCAGGTTTGCAGAAACACTCAGTACAGGCAACAGGCATTTTGTGATATTCTGGACATATTTCTGTTGATGATGGTCTTCTCAGCAGTGAGCAATACAATGGCTCCAGTTTTGCCAAGCCGGTGGCCGCTGCACAGTGTCTGCAACCCAAAAACATTGGCATAGCGATAAGAAATACAGGGTCTCCCATGGGAAGGCAGACAGACCTGGGATGCAGGTGAAGACCAGGTAAAAGTTCTCTACATTCCAGCTCCAGACTGCGCAGCCCAGGAGGTCATCTGCACATCCAGTCCCTCCAGCCTCAGAGGTTAGATCTGCTCTGTTTTATTTTACTTGTCTTCAACTTCACCGTTGGCAAAAATGGTACTGCCAACAACACTGCAACAGAGAATGTTTTTTTTCTGGGCTCTGATTCATGAAACCACATGTGCCTGTGCTTTTTTTCAAGCTCATTTGAATGTATGCAATGAACTTCTAGCTTTAAAAAATCACCAGTTACCAGATGTCTTTTAAATTGCCTACCTTGCAAAATCATCAGTTACCAGATGTCTTTTAAACTGTAAACCTCTGTAGCCAGAGGTTAAAACCATGTCAAAACAGTCACTGATAAGAACTGATATTACACTTCAATGCACTATGATTTCTTACAGCTCTTTCCTCTGAAAAGTTCTCTCACAAAAAATTTATGGCTCACAATAGATTTGCCACCAGCCCATCACTATAGTTTCAGTCCCAGATTTGCTGATAAATTATTTTAATAATTAACAGTTGCAGGGGCTCTGCAGCTCTGTCTGATAGATATCTCTCTGACAGCAGAAAAAAAGGCCTATTGTAACTAGAAGAGCCATCAGGGCTGGTGGAAGGTACCTGCAGCTCTACCATCTGGGTCCAAACGCAGATCTTGTATGACTGGAGTAATTTGTAAGCAGAATTTTGTCCTGGGCCCTGTTTTGACCTCGAGGTAGCCGGAGGAGGAGGGATGCTTGCAGAGTTCCTAAGGCAAAAGAGTTTTGGGGACCATGTGGGGCTGGGAAGGAGCTGTGCAAGTCAAAAGGACAAGCACGTTCTGCTGTGAGTTTCCTTCTTAACCCAGCTCTCCAGGGTCTCATCCAGCCTCTGTGCTGGCTGCCAAAAGCTCATATGAAGTGGCTATTTTGGGATAAAGCAACAGCAAGTGTTACTTCAGAGATGTTTGGAGAGAGACTTAATAAATCAACTAATAAGGTTTGACGTGCTGAAGATTAGAAAGAGCCATTCCGAACATCTGCCCTGACCTCGGAGGTGGGAGGTTCAGTGGAGGCATGCGTGTCCTGGGGCTAGGATTCACTCTCTTAGGATGACATGGCCCACTGCTGCATGCTGCACAGACAGCTCTTCTCTTTGCAAAGCCATCTCTGAACTGGGAGGGCAAAGCAGCAGAATAACCTGGCACTTTCCCTTAAAAAAAAAAGAAAAAAGCCAGATCTAAGCTGTTGTGTGTTCAGGGGCTGGGAGCAGCCAAGCTCTCCGTGCAGCAGGCAGTGGTCACTTCAGCAGTTGTCCCTGGGTAAATCATCCTGTCCATGGATCAGGAGGCTCACGTGGCTCACACTGGGGGAGCAGGGGTCCCAGCAGCGGCCGGGCGAGCTCCGCTGGAACAGCACTGCCCTCGCCACTTGTGACGGGCACGGCTGCGAGTCGCTTTGGGCTTTCAGCTTCTGGGTTTGTTTTGATGGTTTGGAGGTTTTTTTTTTTCCTTTCCTTTTTTGTCATAGGACCAGCCCAGAATAGAATCACAAGGTTGGTGTTTATTACTTTCCAAATAATCTATACACTGTTTTCAGTGCTGACGCTGTGTATGAAAGGCTGTGTCACCGCTGCGCTCATGTTTCCATGTGACGCTGAAGCTTACTGTTTTTTTCCCGTTTCATAACTAATAAGTGAAATGAGTTTGACAGCCTTGGTTTCAGCTTCAGCCCGTTGGTTCCCATGTCACAGATAGGCTCAGTTAGCAGCAAATTCTTGTCAGGAGAAGAGAATTATAGTTCAGGCTTGAAATGTGCTAGCATCTGGTGCAAAGTTTTAAATTCTTGACCAAAGTTAGATAAAGCCGGCTGAAAGTGTGACGTTTGAAATACACTATCTATTTATCTTTTCCTTCTGACCAAAAATACCTAGAGTGGAAACATGTGCCTTATTTGCATCCAAGCAGAGAACAGTTGAGCTCCTCTAAAGAGAAAAGTAAATACAGCATTTTAAATAGTCTGTTTTTTAAAAATCTGTGCAACTTTCCCTCTCCCTGTATGTATATGTATTATCTATATTAAAAAATTTAAAAAGAAAATAATTGTGTATATATATATTTAAAGAAAACAGAATGACTGCTTTTCAAGGTGTAGGAAAGCTTATTTAACTGGCAATAAGAAAAAAATGTTAGCTCTCCCACAGTAGTCCTTAATAGCTCTGAGTTCCAGCCTGAGTACAGATGGAGCTTTGCTATTATCACAGTTTTGCAGTGAGTATATGCTGTATATCCTGCTGCTAATCCTGTGGTAGAAATCAGTTCCTCTTAACGCTTGGTGCCAAGACACAACCATTTGCGTGAACCTGACACAACTGATTGCAGCATATGCAGCCTCGTGGGCTGGATTTGGGCATATCCCGGCTCAAGAAGTCAGCACTGGGCACTTTCTCTGACTTGTGCTGTGTGCTCAGGTCCTCCTGTCTCCTTGTGTAGCGTTGTCCCTCCAAAGCTGCCGTCCTGGGCTGCCCTCCTGGGTTGCTTTCAGCTCTGCTATTTATCCAAGCTCCATTTTTCTTTGCTTGCTGGGGACTGCTCCTCCCCTCTGGGCACATAGAAAGAGGATTTGTTTTTAGACAGTGTTTTTAGTTATAGTTTCCAGCAGGATGAGCTATGTCACATCACAGCTTGGGCAAGGGAGGAACAGCATGTGAAATACAGCAGCTTCTGGGGTCAAACGAGGAGCAAGTGCCTCTGGAGCTGGGAGCCCAGGGCTCTCCGGCTGCAGCCCTGGGCTTCATCAGGGCGATGCTGGAGAGAGTATACTCAACAGGTCTCATCTGACTCTTTGTCACTTCTTATGTTGTTAGTCCTGACCAAGAGCTT
>JAVSBS010000429.1:26679-51906 GCA_033124195.1 Coracias cyanogaster
GGTTTTGGAGCTTTTTTTTTTTTTTTTTTTTTTTTTTGGTAACAGTTTGCTAAATTTGTGGTTTAGATCTGAAGGGACCGTTCGCCTGACCTCTGGTATACAACACAGAGTATTGAATTTCATGCACTTGACTCCCACAGTCTATCCAAGAACTGGCTGACCACAGTGCTTTCCTAAGAAAAAAATGCCCTTAAATGCAGTCATTTCAGCATGGTAGAAATGTTTATTATTCCTAATAACATGCTGATAGCTAGGAGTCATGTGGATTTTCAAGAAGGCTCTTGGACAAAGATCTCCTGACTGAGTCACTCCCTGCCTTCCCCTTGACCCCATCGCTCTCCCCAGATTGTCTCCTCTCCTGGTTGTGCTAGAGGTTAGAGAGACATTAAATAAGCTAAAGAGGCAGAGGGGGAAGAGGTATCTGTTTTGGGTATAAGGAAGGGGCAGGCTGGAAGCAGGGATCATTTAATCCAGCTAAGCAGCAGCAGGGTTAATCTGACCCTGCCCTACATTTGGGTGGGAAATTGTCTACTCAAAACATGTATGTATTATTCCACATAGGTGTTTGCAATGATGTATGAGCTGTCAGTACTCTTGCTTTGCCTTGCAATAGTGGCGTGACACAAACCCTGATGGGCTGCGCACTTCACTGGTGCAGAGTAAAGAGCTGTCCCTACCCCAGAGAGGTCTCAGACTTATGAGGTAATTATTTATCTTCATCCATTAATTCCCCTTTTTTTTTGCAGTACCCAGATAATATTGTTTCTCTCCTGGACTCTCAAAATATAATGCCAAATGAATTACTTAATGTAACCTCCAGAGATAGATGTGTTGCCAGCAAGCACTGACCTGCCTGGGTTAATGGAACGTTGGGGGACTTGGTGGGGGGGAGAGGCACAGATCTGGATATTCTAGAGATTATCCTCCAAAACCTCAGTGATCAATGGCCTAATTACTTAAATAGCTGTAAAATGTCTGCTTATTATCAATCACCTATCTTCAGTTGAACTACATTAATGAGAGTTTCTTGATAGAAGCTGCCTTATCAACCAGAACTGAGATACCCAGCCTAACGTGCTCCTGCAAGGCTTGAGAAAATGCTCCTTTCAGCAGCAAAAGAGACGATGTGTCGCTTTCCTGAATTAGCCTGAGTCAAATGGTAGGTCAAGCTTTCCAGCAAGAAGCACTTTCTTTCACCTTTTGGTGTTAAAGGACTGCGTTATCTGTGTGCCAGAAAGGATTCTGGCTGCCTTTAGCCAGCTTAAAGTCCAAGCAAACACACCTTGCTGGCCATTTTCATGGCCTGGCCTGAAGGCCACCGGCAGCAGTGCCATGGCGCCTGAGCAGGGAGCACAGGGTGTTTGCTGTACGGCCATCTGCCATAAGTTGTGCCACCCTGGAGAAAATGGGTTGAAAATGGTATTTAATACTGTTGATTATGATTTTTCCAGATTTATTACCTGGGTTTTTGTTCACTGTTTGGCTGCCTGCCCCGCCTCCATCTGCCAGCCCTGTAATCCACCTCCTTTTATCTCAGCACAGTTTGCTCCACCTCTTGCTCCTTTTCATTTTATTGCCTAGCTAATCTCATCCTCCTGCTTTTCCTGACACCGCTCCCCCCTCCCCATCTGTGGAGATTAAATCACTGCTCCTTTTGTTTGATGCCACTCAAATTCCCTCATTTCACTCAGGCTTTGGGATGCTTCCAGGCGCTTTTGCCGTTATCAAGCACATCCGTTTTCCTGGCTCAAAAAGGCCCGTCAGCATCTGATAGATGCGTTAGTGAGTCCTCACTTCAACCGATTCTCAAAGTTGTCCTGAATCTGAAACAGAGCTGAGCTCAGCCTGAGACATGCACAGTGCAGGAGGCAGCTCTATGTGTCTGGTCACTACAGGAACATCAGCTTAGGACAGCTCTGCAGTGGTGCCAGAGCCTGGCACCTGAACTTTAGTTGAGAAAAATCTAGATCTAGATCTCCAAGCTTGTCGTGGTCCCACAACAAAGCTACCGAAATATGAAGTTTTGGAAGTGGTTTCTTCTATTGTTAGGTGATTTATCAGCATAGTCAACCCATCGTCTCTCTTTACAGCAGCTAGTGGCACACCAGCATTCACAGCCTCAACAGTCTCTCCTTTTAGTTACTGCTGAGAGTTGCTGAGGGGTTTAGGCTCAAACTTGAAACCAGCTTCCCTGTGCAAGAGTGCTAAGTGCACCCTGGTTTGGGGTCACAACTGCAGGTATGGGTGGGGACACTAGATTTTCAAGATGCCTGTTTCTGGCACTCTCCTGCCTTCCCGCAACTGAGCACAGTGCTGGAGACTCTCCTACCAGTATTTCCTCCAGCTGTGTGGCTGTACAAGTCCATTGACTTCAGTGCTTCTAATGCTGGCTCAGAACTGGGACCAGCAGAGCCTTTAACCACCTGGAAAACCCCAGACAATTTCAAAATGGCTTACAGCTGAGGGACCAAGTCCATTTGCAGGACTCCTTGCAGCTGCTACTCTGCTCTTCTTCCCTGCTGTGATCACCCAAGTGTGTTTGCTGCCAGCAGTTGAGCAGTTGGAGAACAAGTCCTAAAGGCTTGATTCAAATAAAACCCCCTTTGAGTACATAGGACATAGTCCCCTTAGCAAGGTCGTTGCTGTTTGGCCCTAGTCATTGAGTTTAGGTATTCATTTTTAATGTTTGGTTTTTATCTCTTGCCTTAATTCTCCACTTGCAATGCCAACCATGATGCATTTGCTGTATCTCCCCTCTCTACTTCTATCCACCAATGTGTTTTAAATAAGTTTAAAGAGTAGAAGAGCAAAAAAACCCAAACCAAACCAACAACAAAAAACCCCAGGCAGCTCAAGATAAAAGCCAGCAGCATGCTTTTAAAAATAGACTGGGCAGCCCTGCGAGAGGTGCCGAGTAAGTGGGTGCACGGGAGGGGAGCAGGTGGGCTGAAGAGACGCTGTTTAAACAGAAGGTAACTAAGTGGTGGGGGGAGCTGCAGTTCATTTTGTTCCCTTATGTGTTGCTCAGATAATGCAGCATATCTTCAGGCAGGCTGGTTCTAAAAATGGATGCAGCTCCTGGGTTTCACGGGGTGACACTCAGGCTGCAGCTCTCGTACAGAGCGAAACATCCAGGGGAGCGTGTGCATGGGAGCCAGTGCCTGCCAGGGAAATGGCGTTTGGTGTTTCAAAACCAGCAGTGACACTCAGGTCTCTGCGCTGGCACTTCATGAAGAAGACTTTTGCAGTGAAGAATGTGAGTCTTTGTATTATACCGAGGTGCCTGTTGCAGAAGAGGCTGACTGTAAATCCCTGAGGTCAGGCAATGTTTTGTTAAAACTATCTTTCCTGCTGTGGTTGACCTGTGAAAACAGCACATCTGACAGTGACAATGGTACTTAATTAGTAATTCAAGATTAAAATGTCCTGTCCAATGAGTAATTTCCCAGAAGCAGAGTTTAGGATGGAAGCTGGTTTAATGTGACAAAACAATTGTCTTGAAAGCTTCCTTGGCATTTTAATGCTGTTTTTCTTTGGTCTAAATATACATGAGAAGTCGAGAGGGTGTGTAAACCTGAGCAGGGGATAAAAGGGAGCAAGAGACAGACTCAAAGATCTTGTCCAAACTCCAAGCTATTGCACATTTATATGAGCTACTGGCTTCCCCCGGATAGGGCATCATTCCAGGGAGCTGCACGCATCACCATTTCTCTCTCACTGCTCCAGGATGAGCATTACTGTCTTTATGTTTAATCTTACCTTCCTCTCCTGCCTCTCAGCTCAGCTGTGAGAAGTATGAGTATTTGTTAGTCTTCAGTGGCTGAAGCTCTTAAGCCTGCTTCGAAGGAGACTGCGTTTGAACTGGACACATGTTACTCACTGGCATGGAGAATTCTCCATTTCTTGGCTAAATTAATCTTCTCAGGATGTCCCTGTTCTGTAAACAGCAAATTCAGGAGAGAAAGGACAGCAGTGCTCCTTGGCCAAACTGTGGCAAGCACTTACATTCTCTTAAAGAAGGTGGCAAAGAATGCAGCCTTCCTCCTGGGAATAGAGTGTTACCCTCTGAAGTTGGTGTGTGTTGGGTGGATTGTTGCCTACAGGTTAATTTGCTGTAGATAATGAGCTAGAGTACTTGTGAGTAATTAATAATACTGAATTGTTATATTTGAGGAGGCACAAATGAAGATAATGCATATTTTGGACTTGTTTTAGTCAGAATGGAAAACAGTGCTATGAATTTTTCTGTTGCTCTGCTTTTGCTTCTAGATGTTGGGGAGTAAATCAACATGGCCTGAGTTTGTAAGGTCTTAAGATGCTTAATTGCACAATGTTTAATTTCTCTCCTGAGTTTTTGAGCTGGTCTAGGAGCAGCAGCTCCTCTGGAATACAGTTGCCCTCACCTCCAACAAATGGGATTTTGACCCGTTCCTGAGAAGACATGAAACTTCTCCTAAGCTAAAAGAGAAAAAAATCATGTGTTGTCCTAATACTATGAGTGGTTTTTTTATATGGCAGTTCTGATTGAGGTGTAGCACCCTAGCTCCCACCAGGAAAGTAGATTAAATGACAGACTCACCTCCCATACCAAGGCGAGTCAAGGGACTTACTGGTAGCAAAACCCATCAGATCCTTCAAGCTTCTGCTGTCCTCAGAAGAATCTCTGGAGTTTTTCTATGGAATTAGAACTAGCAAAATAGCAAGCTAAGGAGTAGACAGGCATTATAATCCTTGAAATACCTGGGAAGTAAGAAGCAGCAAGCTACTCCTACCTAGAAGATCACTTCTGGAATCTCAAGGTGTCGTGGTCTGGGCACAAGCGTCCGTGCCACTTCCCAAGGTGAAGGACACTGTGAAAAAGAGGATCTTGATGAGAATAATTTGTTCTCAGTCCCCTTCAAGAATCATAACCTGTCCCTGGGTGAGCTGAAGCCTGACACAAGATGTGGTGCTTGATTTGGGTTTTTTTTTGGTGTACCAAAGTTCAGCTGGTTCAGGACTGGAGGAGCTATGAGCTGCAAACAGTAGGAGGATTTGAATTCACAGCCTTTCTTTTAAATATATCAGTGGCTCCAGGAGAGTGAGTGGGACTGCTGCAAGTTCTTTGCTGGATTGATTCCTCTGGACGTGTTTGGAGAGATTTGCCAGATCTTTCTGTCTCTTGAAGGTTCACACTGGTGTTAGCCCAGCCACAACTGCATGAGGCAAACTAGTCCTTCTGTCACCACTGGGAAAAGACACCTTTCTTATTCACAGAACAAAGCGCACTCAGGGTTCAGAGACAAAAAGTACCAACTGACGTGTAATATTACTACTAATTATACGTCAAAAACTAATACAGGTTAGGACTAAATTAGTGCATTTCTCCAGATGTTTTCACAGTTGCCCTGACTGCAGCACAGTGGGTTATGTTCTGAGCCGTTAGGTACTCATACTGGTCTTTCTTGTCTCCACTGATGTGGTTGCTCCTAGCACCATCAGGTGCAGACGCCCACTTACTAAGTGCTGTAAAAGGCATCGCTCTGACACAAAGTGGAAAATTCTCCTAGGGGTGCAGAGCTCTTAGAGGAGGCAGTCAGGGGCTGCTTATAGACCTGGCCCCATGCTTTGAGATGTGAATTCATATACAATATCTTCTGTGAAAGCAGCTATTCTTACTCTTGCCAAACTTCTGAAGACCCGTACAATGATGTTAATTGTAAGCCACAGGCTGGCTCTTATCTTTGAATTGTTTTTCTCTAACAATTTTAAGAAGAGCTCAGCATGTTCTCAGTAGGAGCTGATAGATGCTGAGCACTTCTGAAACCCTGCCAACTGTATTTAGGTTCCTAAATGGGAACTGAGTGCTTTTGAACGTATGATCCTAAGGGAACATTTTACAACACTACAGCTCTGTCCATATAATTTCTTTCCTCTCTTACTGTCCCCAGAATGCTCCCAGCAGTGGCAATAACACCAGGAGCACCAGGCTAGTCAAGGCTTGAGTAATGTCTCAGTTATTATGTCAGCTCAAGCAAAACCGAGCAGAATTAAATGTCAGCAGTTAGAAGGTAGGTGCCTGTCTGCATCCTGTCTGCAGTAGAATCCCCATCATCACTACCAGCAGTATGGATACAGTTGAGGTGGCTGTAGTGGATTTTATACATATATATGGATGGATATGAAAACAAATATCTAGTACAAACTCTGCTGCCTTTTTCAGAGTATTTCATGCTGCGTTTTAGGCTATGTCACTGTATTTTACATTGCTCTGACTCTCAATTTGAGGATTCAAATACCTCCTAAGTGGACTCCCGGGGCAGATATAATGAATATCTTTTAGTATTTGTGGGGCAGAGGAGGAGGGAAGACAGGCCTTTATCTGAAGCTTTCCCTACAGAGTTAGTGCATGGAAGGCATCTGTTTTGGTCCTGGGAGGCGACATCCTCTCCCAGCAGACTTGGCAGTGAGTGGAAGAACCACATGTCAGAAAATCTGGGGACCCACTCACTATGGACAAAAGTATGGCAAAGAATTTAAACATTAGTGGCTGGAGTGATGTCAGAGGGCTGGCTAAAAGTGATTAGCATAGCGCTCTGGAATGTGGCATTTCAATAGCCGCTCCAGAAGGATCTGCAGCCCCATTGACTTTTGCAGTGTCAGGAAAGAGCCCTTGCACTCTGGCTTTTGCCAGTTTGAATGGGTGAACGTGCAGAGCGATATGTGCAGTGATCACAGAGCTCCCTGCTCTGGCTGCTCACTGGGCACTGTGCACCCTGCCCTGCACGCCTGCGTACTCTGGGGTTTTTCCTTTGCTCCAGAGAAATCTGATGCCCCAATGACTCAGGTAGCTACAAGGTCCTCATGCATTGTCAGAAACTCCCTTGACCATCTCCATCAGCACTGGGCCAGAGCCTTGCTATTTGTTTACCCAGGGCCAAAGCACCACAAGCTGCCTTTGGCTGTGATCTGGCTGTTGTTAGTTGTGCATTCAGGCAGTGGGTCGCTGTGGGGCTTGGGTGGTTTGTTTCCACGTGTGTCACTGTGGGGTTTGGGTGTTGTTTCCACTGCTGCCTGGGTTTTGGTCTCTTTGGAAATGCTTCCAGCAGGACCAAGCATGTGTCTGTGGTCACATTCACTTCTACAGTTTCCTTTCCTTTTTTTTTTTTACCACTTTCTGATTTCTAAGTAAATCAGTCAAAGTGTGCAGTAAAAAATAAAGCTGGGTAGAAGGCCTGGCTGATGTGAACACATACATTTTTAGTTGAGGTGGGAAAAGAATGCCCTCATTCAAGCCCTCATCTAGGGCAGGGAATTCCCAAGCTTATGTCTAAATATGGCATGCAAGAGCAGAGCACAGGCAATGCAATACTTCACTGAGTATTGTTTAAAAGGGTGCTTGGCACTGAGCAGCAAGTAGGATTCCTGTGAAAACATGGCATGAGGAGTTGTTTGACAGATTCTGACATAGCAAAGTCTTTACAAGAGATGAAAAAAAATAAGGAAAAGAGAGACACTGCAGAGTAAGTGAAGCCAAAAGCAAACTCTCTGCCTAGGAAGAAGGTAGAATAAAAGGCACTTAGCACCCTGTCATACCATGCCTGCCCTGTGGGTCTGATCCTATTAGTGGTAGTTGGCACTGAGTTAAAAATCCACCCTTAACTGATTGCCTCTTGTCAGTCACTCAGCAGAGCTAATGAAGAAATGGTGAGAGCAGGGCAAGAGGCTGCCATGGCTTGAACCTACTGGCCAGAGGTCTACCACAGACTATTCTGGTTGGATGGATCCATCATCTGCTATCCTGATGTTGCTGTGCAGTGTTTCACCCTGCAGGCAGTGGTGTTGCACCAGCAGATCTTTGGATGTGACCCTCAGTACCAAGCAATCCCATGATTTGGGTGGGTGTCTCCCTGCAAAGTTTGTGCTGAGTTGTGGCTTTGAATACCTGTCACAGCAGTGAGCAATGATTTGTGCCTGGAAGAAAAACCATCTCTCTCTGCCTCTGCCATGTCTGGGGACGTTGTGAGTCCCTTGGAGCACAAAGGCCTTTGCACATCTCAGCAGTGGAGATTTTTGTCTCCAAAATTCCTAATCTGCTCTTGAAATATGGCCATTATGCCGAGGGAGGGAGAACTTATCTGGAGGTCTCAGGTGAGGACACCTCACCTTATGACTCTATTACTGATACCAGCTACTCAACAGGCTGTGTAGCTCATACAGAGAAGGTCTCAGCTCAGCCTTCCCTGTGTGAATTGAAGCCCTTCCACGAATTCGAGTTGAGTGTAGCTGCCATACTCAGTCACAGCTGGAGACACTTTTCCCCAGGTTGGTAGATTGCACGGTGTTTTACAATGTAAACTAGAATAATAGAGGAGACAAGTAGAACGTAATTAAGCACATAACCTCAGGCAGGTTTGTTGTTCCTTAAATGCAAGGACTGCTGCAAGTGTTCTGCTGCAACAGTGTTGGCTTAAGGTGAGTCCACTAGCTGCTCTGCATTTGTACTACTGTTACTGAAAGCTGTTCCCTAAGAGCTGCAAAGCTGTCTAGTATGGAATACGAACCAGGAGGTCTCAGATCCACTCCTGTGGCATTTTCCTGTAAAACTGAAGGGAAGCCCATCATGGATTTTAATGTGTTGCCCATGAGATATGCCCAATAGCAAAGCAATGAAGCCCAAGAGTTTCTGGGTCATCTTAGCAAACCTCTGGAGAGAGCGAAGGCCCAGGAGGAGTCCCCCACCCTTTTTGAGCATTTCAGTTGATGTTGTTTATTGTAGTGGAGCTGCTGGAAATATTTCTGAAAGCAAATATTTGATGTCCCCATCCACTACAAAATAAGTAGAAGAACCAACCACCTGCCTACTCACCTAGTCATCTCAACAAAACCAAGCCAGGGCTGAGAATAAACAGCAACCACTGCTGAGCTTTTGTAGTCAGCTTCTCTATGAACAAGAGCTGTGATGGGAGAGCAAACAACACCTGCCTGGGAGGAACTGGGCTGGAAAGGGAGCGGAGGCTGGTGGGCAGAGGCTGTTTGTGCAGCCGTTGGTCTCCAGGGTGGGGCTGCTGGCAGAAGTGGAAGATGATATCACCATCAGCTTATGCTAATGCCATCCAAGAGGCAGAGTGCGTGAGCACCCTGCTTCCCTGTGCCCTGGCTAGTGAGTGATGGGTCACAGCTCCTCAGTGCCTGCCAGGACAAAAGCCTCTGGAGAGGAACTGCTCCCAGAGCTGGTCCTGCTCTTGGGTGGTGCGCAGGTCACCCCAGAGGACAAATTGCAAAGTTGTCACATGGAAGAAGAAAGGCGGACAGTCCCTTGTCTGGCAGAGGAGACAGATCATTCACTGTTCACGCCTCTACCCAAGTATGAGTTCTGCTAAGGCAGCCAGTATCACTTTGCCCTAACTAGGAAGCAGGGGAGGTTGTATTTTCTCTACGTGCTCTGCCTGGGTGTATGCCCGGCCCAAATACCCAAGTCCAGGTGATCTGAGTTTGGGTGCCGGTTTCTTTTCTTAATTTTCTTTTTTTTGTTTTGTTTTGTTTTTTGGTTTTGGTTTTTTTTGTTTTAACCTTCTCTCAGCACATTACAGATTCACTTTCCTGGGAAACTAAACTTCTGGTGTAATCATGGAACGTCTCACCTTTCCTTTCTTATTTTCCTTTAACCAAGTTTCTATTGAAATTAGTTTGGCAGGCTAACAACTCAGAAGCTAAGAGACAAAGGACAACCTTTTGTTGGTATTAGTTTTTTTTCATCTTATGATTTGCTTACCAATCCCATGATTTTGGGGAGATGGCAGGTGATTTTTGGATAGTATGTGATATATATCCAAATCTATAGAGAAGGCAGGCGCCCTCAATGTATGTTAGGAGCACAGTAGTCTGGCCCACTGCCAACAAAAGAAGTAAAGCCCAATAATTAATTACTGCTCTGTCTTTTGTAGTTTTCTTTGAGCTGCAACACTTTCTATTCACTCCTACTCTTTTTCTACCTCTTACAAAGTCTTTGCACAACTGGAAACCCGGCTCAGCAAATCCAGTCCAATATCACTATAGTCAAATGAGGAAGGACTTGGCTGCTCTTCAAAGGGAGCTTTTATCAAGTGTTTAGTGTGATGTGACAAAGCAGGGAAGTGTGCCATGGATGCGATGCTTCCAAATCCTCCCCCTTCTACCTTGATTAAACTTGAGAGCGATTACCCTTGCCAGGGTGATGAACCCTGCCAATGTGCATCTTGTTTACAACTCTGCTGAGGTTTTGACGTGTTTTTCTGTTTTGGACTAGGACACATCTGCTTTGTGCTCTAGAGAAAATCCCATTTAAAATTCCACGTTTCTAATATTTTGCCGTTAGAACCATAGAAACCTGAAAGCTGTGTCTCAGGAGACACCTTGCTCTTGTGCACAAATGGCCCCAGCAGACCTGCAAGGTCTCGCTCTCAGTGCAGGACAGCTTTGAATGGGGCCAGTAGAAACTAAAACAATTTATCTTGGGACTATTTTATCGTGCTTGGGACAAGCCTATGCTGCCTGGTGTGAGCAGGCTCTAAATGCTGCTGTAAATTCCAGATGAAATTTTCACAGTATTTGCCATTTCATTTTGCCCTATTTTATTTTGTGTTTTGCCCTGTTATTCCTAGATTCTGCTTTATTCCTAATTCTGATAAATTTAGATCATTAGATCAAAGTCTTATTTTAGGAAAAAACAACCATATTTTGGCAAAAAATACATAGCAAAACATTTTTATTTTGCCAATTTTGCAGTTGCTTATAGCAGTCACCAAAGATGGCTGCATCTGACTAGTTTTGCTTGAAAATATTATCTTTCTTTTTTATCTCTCTCTCTTTTTTTTTTTCCCTTCACAAGAACCAGGCCAGTTTTCAGAGAAACTTTAACAGGAAAAATGCACATCAGCATCCTGTGAAATTTCCATGTTTGGCTTTGAATCTGTCAGGTTATGTGGAGAAAAAATATGCTGTGAGTTTTCTAGTTCAGTGACTATGTGGTCTGGTGATCTTGCCTTGCAGTTTGAGCAGAATATGCTGGAGGACAGGAGCTTTTCTCCCTGATCATTCCTGCCTCTGTCCATCTGGCCCCAGAACATCGCTCTGTGCTCAGGCAGCCAACTAGCTTCCTCTTATTTTTTCTGGATAACTTTCTTAACTCTTTTCCCTGACTAAAATATCATGAAACACTCCATTTCTGTTGCAGGAAATCAAGATTATGATATGGAGCTGAACCTCTCTTTGCCAAGGACTCACCTCTGAAGCCCTTCATGGACAGTGACGGGACACTAGATCCAACTCATGGTTGAACTCGACTCTGTGCTGTGACTCCAAACAAGGCACATCACTGCAGCCACACTGGCACCCAGGACCGGCATGAGGTCACATACGGTATGGTCCTGGGTACAAAGACACCTTCTGTGCAGTGAGAAGGGCTTTCCAGTGGGCCCATGCTGAGGCAGCACCACTTCAGCTCTTTGTTGCTTTGCCCTCCTTGTGTGTGGAGAAAAATGTTGGCTTAGCCAGGGCAAGATCTTGGAGTGCTTGGAAGGGAGAATTGCCTAATTGCAGGTTGGTTCACACTGCTGGGAAATAGTGTTGGCCCTCAGCCAACCTGAAGCAGGGAGGTGGCAAAGCTGCCTTTGATGCCTCAGCACCTGTTGAGTGGGAGCTCCTGGAGGGGTGGCCCTGCAGGCAGAGCCACGGTGAGGCTCTCCAGCAAGCTGCTCCCATTCCTGCTCACCGTGGATACAGCAGCCCACCTGCTCTCTGCTGTGCTGGAATATCTGCTGGCACCTTGGCTCTGTTGTTTCAGGACGCAATGGATAATTTTTAATCCCTCTATTCAGAGTCTTTCGAGGAACAGGAGGAGAAACATACGGCATATGCTCACATCAGCTCCCAGGAGGTGTGGAGGAGTGTGTCCCAGCAGCTGCTGGGGTAATCCTTGTCCTTCTGTCCACTACTGGCTCCAAAAAGTGTGCTCAGAGTGCCTGGGCATCACCCCACAAGCAGATGGGCTCCACAGGCTGGGCAGGGCTGGAGGGGCAAAGTCCCTTCCTCCTCTCTGTGGCCTGGAAGGGTCATTGGCCACAGCAAGTGCATTGCAGAGGGACCAGAGGAGAGACTCCATCCTGTTCTCAGTCTCCTTCAGGCAGACCAGCTCAACAGTGGTGTTGGGGGCACCTGGGAAACAATTTATCCCACAACAGTCACACAGGGGCAGAGGCTTTTGGTATACAGTTGCCTTAGGTGTTTGAAAGTTGATTGGATTAAGAGGGTCTATGGTGAGAACTGAGCTGTACAAAGCTGTGGTCTCAAAGTACATAAGGTATCTGCAGCAGTAGTAGGTGGGGCAGGCTGCAGTGCTCAGCTGCCAGAGACCTGTCTCCTGGGATCCTGTACCACCCAGTATCTTCCCTTATATCAAATCTGCAGCACATCATGTGTTGGTGTACTGTCATTGCTATTATCCTGGCCCTCATCCTGACCCTACTGCAGGCAACAGGAGCAGAGTCAGTGGTGTGAGTGGCACCAGCATCTCCTCTTCTCCCTTTGCTTGGTCCCTCCTACATCCCCTCCTGCCTGCCCTGATCTCACTCTCTCGCTGCATCGCGTGCTCTGGGCACCATCTGGTGCATTTTGGGCTGTCTCATCTCACCAACTGTCGTTTGTCCTGGCTGTGGTGGAAACGCGCTCACGTTTTGCATCAAAGGACTCTTAAACCATTTGCTTTGTGGACCAGCCGGCCTGTCGGCGAGGAGCCAAGCAGTTGGCACTCAATAAGCAACGAGCATTAATAAAAGCATTACAGTGAGGTTAGTGCCTCATTAAAGTAATGCTAACGAACCGGCTGCCTTCCAGAAGTATGAAATTTTAACTAACACTTCCTCCTTCTAATTTTATGTATAATTACATTTTCCTGGGGAGGCAATATTCCATTCTCCAGGCTGCTGCACTATAAGCAAAGCCAAATTCAGAGGAGTTGGTCTGAAAATGCACAAGTGCTCTTGGGAGCAGTCTCTGGCCCCATACTGCAGCCTCATCGGGTGCAGGGCAAAATCTCTGCGCTGCTCTCCCTCTCCCCCATGCTGGGTCAAGGCTCTGCCTGCCCCTCATCCACCGCAGGTTTGATTAGTGTGGAGTGAAAGTGGGCCCTGGACCCAACTCTGACCCATGCTTGCAGCCAGCACAGCCAGGTTAGAGCGGCTGAAAGGAACTGCCAACTCAGCCTGAGCTGGCGTGGCTCTGGCCCCAAGATGTGGGCAGTGCCATTCAGCATGGCTCTTCTCCACGTGCCAGGAGCGTGGTGCAGCTGCGAAGCTGGGCCAAAGGCTGCTGTTAGTTTGCAGAGATGCTGAAATGAAAGGCTAGGCAGCTTATGTTTGCTACTTGCACCCTTTGCCAGGCATGTCTGGGAGGGAGATGTCTCAGGGCTGGTGTGCAGGAGCTGCAGAGCCCCATGGTCCATGGGCACTCACTGCTCCACAAGCAGCATCTGAGCTTTGCTGGATGGATCTGGGGCCTGAGGCATCTTGGCCAAGCGCCTCAGATGGGAAGCAGCAGGGATTTGAACTGGAGGGGTCTTACTTTGGGCCCTCATCCAGGCTCCTCCAGCACCCTTAGGGCTGGCTCCAGGTGGTGCTCCTGGCTCCCCAGGAAGCCCCCGGCCGCAGCAGCTCTGTGCCTGCTGCAGCAGGCCCCCAACTGCCCGCCAGCCCCATTGCTCTATTGTAAAGCAAATTCATTCTCCCCTGTGCTGAGGAATAGCTGAGCTCTTGGGAAGATTTGGCAGCAGCAGTGAGGAAAGCAGCTGCTCCAAGACTCACAGCCCCTTTTTATTTCATTTGCCTGGTTTTAGCAGCATGTGATGGGCACGTCAGTGGTGGTGCTGTCGACATCTCCTGAAGCTGCTGCCTTCCCTGTTCATCTGTGAGCACACATCTTCTTCCTGCTGTTCCTCCTCCTCTCACTTCTGACAGGTTTTTATTCTCATGCTCGCTTGAAGCAAACCCAGAGGTTTCATTGTTAAAGGACAGTGATGGATCAATCCCTTCTTTTTACCTTGCAGCTGGGGAGCGTATAGGGCAAACCTGCTGTTTTTAATGATAAATGCCATTTTCCTGAAGGGAAACAACAAATCCCAATAGTTTCTATTCCCAATTCTGCTGTGTTTAGCAGCCCATTTGGATGGTCTGCCCAGGGGAGATGGTGGTGTCAGAATGAACTTGATGTTCTGCTGCTGTCTTATGTTCAACTTGTTGCAGAGACTGACTCAGAGCTCAAGGCAGCTGCAGGTTTGTGCTGAGGGGTCAGGGGATGCTACACAAGAATCACTCAGCTTTGGGGTGTGCAGCCTGGGGCTGGCAGTGTCTCAGGGTGTGGGATGACCACAGCCTGGAGAAGATCACCTCTCACTGCAAAATTTCCTCTTTGTTTCAGACATTACAGCACAGATTTTCCTCTTGCAAAGGCACCCAGCTCTGCAGACAAGCACTATCCTTGCTGCAGTGAAATTAATTGGGTGTCCAGGGGCAAAGGTAAAACTAAAGTACATAAGTAAATGTTTGCAGGATCAGGACCTTATTCAGACATAAATCAGGTAGCTCTAGCCAGCAATAGAATTACCTAAGTATAAAATCCCATGTAAGCCAGTAAGATCAGCTCCAAACCTGCTATGAATTTGCTTTTTGTTTCCATGCCAAGAATATATTACTTCTAACTGCTGCAATCACGTCTGGTCCTCTTTACTTTTTTTAAGTGGTTTTGGGCACATTTATTTCCTGTCACCAGCAGATACGCATGGAGCCTGACCCTCCTTTTCTTGGGCATGCCCCAGCCTGCTTCGCTCACAATAAATTGTCGCTATCAGGGACTATTTTTTTTCTTTCCTTGTCTTTTCTGTGACTACATTCAGTAAACAAAAGGACAGCAATGACGCTCCAAAACCGTTCTTTGTATTTTCCTGGGAACAGAGTCAACTATTTGTTGGTCTTTTGTGTGGGGTTTTTTTCTTAACTGGTGACCATTTAAATGGCTACTGGTACCTGTGGTGCAGTATATACTGGTGTTGCAGGATTTGTTACCAGATGGCACTGGGCGGTCACAGAGGAGACAGTGAAGAGGACAGGGAGATTCATGTGGGGGTATCAGATCAAACCAAAGGTCCAGGGCACAGCAGTCCTTCCTCTCTGTCCCAGAGCACATGAAAACAGCCTGTGAGGTTTTCCTGGTTGTTGTGCATGCCTCAGTTTCCCCAGTTCTCAGCACCCTGCTTCCCAAAAGAGATAGTGCCCAAAGACAAGTGGTCTGGTGATGTTTACACCTGGTGGAGCCAGGATGAGACCAGCTCTTGGAAATGAGCTTGGGCAGAACACCTGGGAGAAGGAAGGCAGGAAGAGATGGTGGAGAGAAAGGGGATGCTGGAGGCTCTTTTAACTCAAGGGCAAACTTTTATTGGCCTCTCCATCCCTGGGGCCTGTGCAGCAGCAGAGCAGGTGGTGAAGGCAGCTCCTGGATTAATCTCTTCCTAACAAACACCAGGAGATGCGTCCCAGCTCCCATTCCCATCCCTGCCTGTCGTTCCAGCTACAGCCTATGAAAGGATGCTCCAAAAGCCTGGGCAGAGCCTGCCCTGTCCCATTACACCAGGATACAACAGTGCCCAGGACAGCAGCTGTGAGGAACAGGTATGCATTTTCCCAGTGACATTTAGGCTCTTCAGTTATTTATGAAAATGGCCCAGAGGGTCCTAATTTATGAATAATGTTGCCAGTGACCTGCTTCACCATGAACACCCCATATAGTGTTGGCTTTTTTTTTTTTAAATAGGATTTTAATAGGATTTGCATTCTCAGTCTCATGTCTTGAAGCAGAAGCAAAATCCACCAGGTGATTGAAACTGCTGCTCCCACCATTGTCTTTCCCTTGGGGCACACGCCTGCCATAATCACTGCTCGGTGTCTGAAATGGGAGTCCTCCCCTAATGCCACCGAGGGGATGGCTGTCTGGCAAGGAAGATAAATTGCCCTGAGCTGGCGTCCTTTAGAAGCCATTATTTCAATAGACCACAAAAATGACGAAGTTCTGGGAGGAAGCCAGGCGTGAGGCGCAATCAGCCATGCTGGAGCACTCACCCAGGTGCCTGCCCTCAGGATGGGAGGACCTGTTGTGCCAGGTCCATCAGTGCTCCTGTCCTGGCAGAGCGGCTCCCAGGAGGTGCATGTGGGTGCCTGCTGGTGTCCACCAAAACTAAAGAGGAAAAAAAATGTGACCCAGGGGAATTTCTCCTGCATTTTACCTTACACCTCACTGCAGTACTTTACAAGGCTTTGAGTTTCCTATGGAAAAACAAGCAGCCTGAGTCCATTGAATCTCAAACCTTATATTAAGTATTTACTGCCTGGTCTCCAGGCTGGAGCCATCTTCCTACTGTTGGCCAGGCTCAGCCCTCAGCCCTGCCTTGGTAGGACCGGGTGGTAGTGAGCAGCATCTTCCCATGTCGGGACATAGCAGGCTGGAGAAGGGATGTATGCCCTCCTGCTTGGAGCTATGAGGGGGCTGGAGAAACTCGCTGATTTCAGAGGACTGGCCAGAAAGGACAAGGACATGGTGCAGAGGATGGATGTTTAATGTTGCAAAAGTTTCTGGAGGTTTGCTCTGTAAATCTCATTATGTAACAATGCCAGATTTCAGAGCTTACTCTAGAAGAAAAAGGAGCGTGGAGGGATGATAGCTTCTGACTGATTATGGATGCATTTTTCAGTAGTGTACTCGTAATGTGATGTCATACAAAAAAAATCTAACCCCTACAGAAACTCATTTCAAAATGAGTAACTGCAACATACTTTCAGTCATTGTCTAAAAAAGGATGTTGCAGCATTGCTGGGACTTCCCTTCTCCCTCACCTCTCTTCACCAGAATACAATATTCTGATAGAACTGATGGAGCATTTGGACTCTGATAGTATTTGCTTCCACCCGGTTTCTCATAAAAACCCTCCTGCTGCCTCACAGAGCTACATGAAGGTACATAAGATTTACTCCCCAGAAGAAGGATGGGAACTGGAAAATTCCTCCAGTTCTTCAGCAGAGAGGTTGAGGTGATACAGCTCTGCACAAAACAGCTCTGGCAATGGGCTCTCGCAGCATTTTTATCTGCTTGCTGGGCTGAAAATCCTGACCTCAGTCATTGCAGCAGATGCTCTCTGGAAGCGCTCTGCGATGAAATCTGCTAAAATAGCAATAACAGAACTGTTGGAATAATTTATACGTCTGAACTAGCAAAGATGCTAATCTGTCTCAGGGGGAAAAAATATCATATGGAACTCCAGGAGCTTGGCTTGGATTTTCTGCACCTGAACAGGCCCTTTGGCCTGTGCCCTGTGCTTGTCCATTGCTACGTGGAGGAGAACGCCCAGCACAAAGTGGCCACTTCTGCTGATAACAGGAAAGTCAGTGTCTGGTCCTGCTGTCACTGCTGTGGCTTGGAGAGAAACCTCCACTAGTCAGCTTGCTTTGCAGCATTTTTACAGCGAAATAAAAGATGCCTGGAATTATTTGTTGGTCATCTAGCAAATGTTTTACTGCTGAAATGTTCCAGAGGCTTTTACAGTCTTGATTGACAAAAGCACTGAAAACTTAAAACTCCCCACATGCTCTCCCCTTTCCAGAGGCAGCCCGGGGCCCTGGGTTGGGATGAGATATGAAGGTGATGGAGATGATGGAGATTATGGAAATAAAGCCTCCTCTTGCAAGAGCTGCAGGGGTCACCCGGGGCTGAAGAGCGGGGAGAAGTTCATTTGTTATGCAAATGTCTGCTTCAGCCTGGCGTAGACAGTGGAAAGCTCTTGAATTATTTTAAGCAGAGGAATAAAGTTCTTTCCCTCCCCCTATCATCTTGGTTCCTTGTAAAAACAAAACAAAACAAAACAGAAACCTCTGTGTGAACCATCTGACAACGATCAGCCCTTGGCTTTCCTGGCAAGAGCTGGGCAGCCAGGCATACACAGGCACATGGAAATAGAACAATTAAGAAAAAAAAACCTGTACTGGAAGCAGCCAGGCTTTATTTTGTCTCGATGGCAGCACGACCTAATCATCCTGTGGCCTTATCTGCATGAGTGTGCTGGGGACAGGCTGCAGCAAGCTGAGAGGCTGTCCCTGGGTGACCAGCAGAGATGCTTCCATGATGCCTACCTGGGGCTGAGGGCTGGCTGCGGCTCAGCCCAGGCAAGGAAGGCAGCGAGTTTGGCTATTTTGGATGCACGAAGCACTTGCAGGCCAAAAGTTCAAGCTGGCAGCATGGCAGAAAAGCCACCCGTGCGCAGCAAGGAGCTTCCTGTGCCGGCCGGTGACTGGGCTCTCCCAGCGCCTGCTCCCACCCAGGGCACCAGCTGCAGCTTTGCATGAGCAGATGTGCACTTCACAGCTGCTCAGAAAATCCCTTCAGTATTTACATAGCATCGAGGTGCACTGAGGGGAGGGAGCAGAGTGTTTCCCACGTGGGCTGTGGGATACTTTTCCCGTACGGAGAGCTGTGCCATGTGCTCCTGGGGCAGGGGCTGTGTGAAGGAGTGGTGCTGCCTGTACCTCGACCACTGGGAGCTGCAGAAAAAACCCTGTTTTCCAGACTGATTGCACCTCTCCAGAGGGGTTTTCTCCTGAGCCAAGTCTCCCCTGGCCTCAGCATCCCTGTGCCCCCATGACGTGGAAACTGAGGTAGGCAGCTGAGCAGAGGTGTGCAGAGGGCTGGTTAAACTAAGGCTAAATCAGCTTTTAAAAAGGGGCTTCAGATGGGCCGTTGCCCTGCACTGGCACTTAGGTGGCCACTGGCTGCTCTGCAGCTGGGGCACTCTCCAGGGTGACGCACAGCACTGGGCCCACAGGCAGACCTGGATTTTGGGGATATAAGTGTGGCAGAAGGGGTTGGGAGTATGCGCGGCTTAGATAGTATGAGCCTTTTGGGCCATGACTGCTCATGTTGGTCACCACTTGGGAAGCAACAGGAATCCCTCCTGCTCATAGTGATGTCAAGCTGTCTCTTCCCTTTCCCAGGAGGCAAGGAAGGAATTGGCTCCCCATGGACAAGAGACCCCCACTCGTTCTGCAGCCCTATGGTCAAATGTAGGTACAGTAAAAGAGCCCCTTCCTGCAGGGCTGCCTGCCTACCTCACTGGGCAGCTGCTGGATGAATCCAGGGCATGCTGGAAGGGGAACCTTGCTTTTCCCACACAGCACATCATCTGGGATCACTTCTGACGAGTCCTGAGTGGGGCCTCCCCACAGCCCCCTCCCAAACACGTCTGGAGCACGAGCTGCACTATGCTGCTCCTGCCCAAAGACACTCGTGTCCCCAGGGCTTTGGTGGTGTCCCTGAGGGAGTTGAGTGAGGCCACGGAGGCTGGGGAAAACCCTCAGCAAACCCCCAAGAGCCCAAGCCAGCCTGGCAGAGTTAAGTTCAAGTTGCTGTGGACTCTGACAGCTCCTCAGCTTAGAGCCAGCTTGCATCCCAGGATCCCAACAGCATCTGTGGCATCCCTGTAAGCTCATAGCTCACCTCATCCCTGGCTCGGCTCTCTCCTGTGGCACACAGGGGAACCAGAGGCACTTGGCTGCTATGTGTTGCACATGTGGCAAGGTCCCCTGTCACGCACCACTGCCGCCTCAACTTGAAGAATCCCACAGGTTGTGGAAGAGGAGAGACTGTGTGCCTCCCCCTGAGGAGGTCTGGACAAAGCCCCCACCATTTTTTGCGCCATGGGATGGGAGCAAAAAGGCTCATTTTAGGGCCATGAGCTAACTGGCGTGAGCTCAGCTGCTTTTATTGGTCATATCATGAATGAAAGAATTAGTGTGGTGTGCCAAAACAGCCCATCCTCAGAGCCAAACTGTGACAGGCCAAGACTGAAGGTGATACTAAGTTGGGGAGATTTGTGACCACCTCCTGAGCACAACAGGCAAGGCAAACAGCCTGATGTCCCTCAGCCTGATGTCCTGCTGGCAGGACTTCCCTGATAGTCCCAATGTGCCTCCACAGGGCCACTTGCTTCCAGCCAGGCGTGAGTTGTACCATTTGCAGTACGGTAGCACATGGACTATGTTTTCTGCTCTATATAAAATGCTTCCTTTCCTTAGTGCCATGGCTGTGCTGCAATTTCTCCACTGCTTGAAAGCAGTTGCTCTCATAGGCATTTTTGAAATTGTTAGAGAACTCTGTGTGGGCATTACAATGTTTGTTTTCTCTGATGACTATATTTAATCTTGTTTTCCAGTTTAAAAAAAAAGATCATGGTAGATATGAACTGAAACAGTGCCTTTAAATATGACATGCTAATAGCTGCACAAAACTAAACACAAAATTAGGGAGAGATGAAGTATGTGCTTAAAATCTGCAAAAGGCTAAAGCTTTTAATGACGCTTGGCAGCACCACCGAGAGCCCGGGGACTGAGGCCAGAGCCTGGCACCGGCCAGTTGGTATCAGAGGGGTTAAAGAAGAGGGTTCACCCTCAAGGATGGAGCTGGAGCTGGAAGTGGCCTTTCCAGCAGAGGATGCTGGCATCACCTCCCCCAGTCTTCCCCATGGCACCTAGCCTTAGAGAGCTGCTGGTGCACCCAGCAAGGCTCAGCCAAGCAGCACCGGGAGCAGGGGGTGGCGAAAGCAGTGAGGGGGATGTTTCTTTTTTATTCCCCGTTGGTTTCCAGCATTGGAGAGGAGCCATGCCGGGAGCTGTGCCCTCCCCCAGCTCCCTGGCCCATTGCTTGGGCTCTCCGCTTTTGTTCCCTTGCTGGGGACTTGGCCAAGTGCTGTTCAGCCGAGCCAAAGGAGAGGTGGGCGATGGTGTTCGGTTGGAGCCAAAGGAATGCTGGCCAAGAGGGCACCGTGCTCCCTGCAACAAGTCGGGGATGGGGAGCCATGCAGTGGGGCCCTGTGGGAGCTGGGGCACCCCAAAAGTGGAGGCAGAGCCTTGTTCTGCAGCCTTGGCGATGCCACATCACACTCAGTGCCATACCACCCGGAGACCTCAATGCTTGGGGGCAGAGCAGCTCTGCAGGTGTCGTGCTTTGGTTTTTAGGAGCCCAGCCTTCCCCCAGGGATGTTCATGCCCAAACCTGGAGAGGGAGGACAGAGGATGGTAGTGTGTGGGAAGTGCAGTGGCACAGACCATGGTGAATGTCATGCTGGGCTATTTTAAGTTTTTTTATCTCACTGCCCTCTGACAAAAATGTGCAGAGCTTATCACATGCAGTTTGTTATATGGGAGGGTGATGGAGTTTATCTGCGTGAGCTGGGAGCAGGCAATGCAAAGCAGGCAAGCCTGTGGTGCAGCAGTGGTGGGTGCTGCCGGCACAGGAGATGGGCATGAATGGGCACAGGCCTGACCCAGCCAGCCTGTCTGGCAGCTCTCCAAGGGGGCAGGTAGAAAACCGGGTATCTGAGCCAAAATCCAAGCCCAGGTCTGAATCAGGGGAGCGCCAGGCTTTGCTGTGCTCCCGGCTTCCCAGCATCACCCAGCACATGAGGGAGCGGAGAATGGACCTTGGCTGGGACCTTCCCTACCTCCAGTTTCTAAACTTTGGATCATCCTAGAGAAGGTGATTTATCAGATGAAAGTTGCTGCCTACTGTAGCCACCTTTGTGCATGGTTATGCCCCAGGGAGCACAGCGGCAAGCTGCACAGGCCAGGGTGTGTGTCCTGTGGTTGCCACCACCAGCTCCATGGGCTCTGAGGCAGGATACAGGGGAATGAACCTCCCCGAGGTGGGGGCAACGCTGCAAACACTCAAACCAGCACTACCACCATTCCCCTGTTGCGAGCCCAAGCTTGGTGTGAGTTATCACCCTCGCCCTCTCGGCTGCTGGGGCTGGAGATTAGGGACCTGCTCCATATCGGCTGCTGGCCCCGCAGCCAGCTCTGCACCCTCGGACCTCCTCTTTCGGTTTTACTCACTGGAGAAATGAGTAACCCTGTTGTAACCGTCACCCTGCGACGTGCTCAGGCTGTGCCTGTCTGAGGTGCAGTGGGGGGGGGGTTTGGGGGGGAGTGCTTTAAGCCTCTCAACACACAAACCTGTAGCAACCAGGATGTGTTGCAGACACCCGCGGGAGCTGGGGCTGTGCTGGAGTCCAGTGTCTTGCACATACAGAGCTCACTGTGCCTGATGAGGATGGGAAGAGGAAACGGCATGTATGCGTATGTGCATGTGTGTGCAAGGCGGGGGGCAAGAGGGCCAATGTGGGGTCCCCACTCACAGCTCCTCCAGCACCATGCCGCGATGCTCTGCACAGCCACCATTTCTGGCAGTTTAAACAACAGCTACAAGAACATAGTCGTGCACTCTTCAGCCTTACTTGGCACATGATCTGGACAGTGCCAATGGTATAAACATTTGAACTCGATTTATTATTTCTTCTGCAGGCTCTGTCTTGGCTGGGTGGCTGCAGAGCGGCTCTGGGGCTGCTCCCCTGCCCAAGGGGAGGAAGGCGCCAGGGCAGGTGGCTGGCAGTGCCTGGCTAGAGCAGCCTGGCAGAATTTACCCAACTTGATGGGATATTTTTAGGGTTTTTTTTTCTTTCCATGCAGGACTGGAGAGTTTGTCCAGACTGAAGATGCCCAAAATATCTGTATTCTGAACTGAGCAGACTGGGCTGAAGTGTTCATGGTTGGCTGAGTGAAGAGAGCATACAGGAATGCTGAAAAACAGACACCCACAGGCAAAGTGCCTGAGCATGTGTGGCAGTAGCAGGCAAGAGGTTGGGGAATGCCACTGAGCAGTGCTCAACCCAGGGCTTCTTCCAGCAAGAGATGAGGATGCCTCCAGACCATGTGTGCTGCTCTCCCAGCCACGGCTCTCACAGCAGCATGTGATCTTTTTACTATTTTTTCCAGCCCACTGAAATGTGAGCTCAGTCCAGGACATGGTTTTGATCTGGATGAGCTCATGCTCATCCCAGCCATGCCTGGGCACAGCTCGAGGGCTGAGTCCTGCCCAGCCTTGTCCAGCCTCCCAGCAAACTGGCTGTGTCCACACCAGTGACAGCTGCATCTTATTGGGACAGCAATGGTGTTTCCAGCCCTAAGTAACTGGGAAAAACAATCCCAGATTTAGTATGCAGGCCAGGGTCAAGCTGAGCTGGGGCAACAGTAAGTGATGGGTCTTCTGCAAAGCCTCTGCCAGCCCTTGGGCTGCTCTAGCGTGAGCTTAGCAAATGGAGAGCCTGGAAAGGGAAGACACTCCAGCACACAGTGGGTAGGAGCAGGGCGCTGAGCCCACTAAGGTTCATGGACCTCTTGGCAGGAAGAGGCTGAGCACTCATAAACTGGTCCTACCTGCCATTAAACTTGGTTATATTGCTGCTATGTCATGCTCTTCATTTTGAATTGTTTTCTAATCGGCGATTCATCTGGCATCTCCAGCAGCCAGGTTTTATGAAATAAAAGCTAAAATATCCATTGAAATAATACATTCGTATGCATTATTTCACACACATATCTCTATGAATATACACAACTACTGATAGAAAACATGTTTATATATACATATACATATAATCAGATTTTTATGTAATAGAAATGCATAAATATATTTCTGTACATAAAAAATTCATTGGAAATGGGAAACCAAATTAGTTTGCCATATTAAAGTAGCATGAAATAATGAGTAGCGTACACTGTTTAAAAAAAGGTAGGATGTGGGTTTTGGAAGGTTTTTCTTCCCCTGAGGGCTCATTCCACCATATTTATGTCTAAAACCTGCTAATTTTAAAGCTGGCTCACAGAAAACTAATGGTATGATTTATTTCTTTCATTTCACTTTCATTTTGCACAGCTCAAAGCTTTGCTTAATGTGCTAGCCTGTCAGCAGCTCACGTAAATACAGCCAGCTGATGCTACTGGGGAAAGCAAGCGACTCTCCATATCTGCGTGCACATGCTGACCCCCTGGTGTTTATCTAGAGGTAGAGATTAAACAGGAACCACTCAAGTGTGCTTAGTCTGATTTTTAAAAGTTCTTTTGAGTGTTGAACATGTAATAAGATGCTTAGTGCTATTTTCAAACCAAGCTATTTTCCTGGCTGATTTACAAAAGGCCACGGTCTCCAGCTTTACATGGGTAAATGCTTTTAAAAATCAGCTCCTGGGATTTCTGGGCTCATCAGTTCACTACGACTTCATGATCAGGCTGCCTGAGCTGCTTCCCAAAGCGGGAGTTGAGCTCCTCTCTCAAGTCAGTCCTTCAATTTATTTGACTGTACTTCACTTCTGCTTAAAGATAAGTAGATGCAAAAAAAAAAAAACAAAAACAAACAACAACAAAAGAACACCTTTAATAAGAGGTCAATAATATTAATGGTGTCCTGAAGCAATTTTTAATACCGCTTGTCTCTCCTGTCTGCTGTACTGCACTAGTTTGGCAGATGAGGTGGGCGATGGTGGTACAGCTGCCCCCCCCAACACACACATTGCTGCCTGACACTGAGCAAGTGGCTTCAGGAGCCAGCCCCCACCACGGGGCTATAACATGGGCCATACCCTGGGTAATGGCACCATCAGCCTTGGTACACGTGCAGCTCATGGCCTGCGGATGCAGCAAGCCCAAGAGTGGCTGCTGCAAAAAAAGTGCCCAAAGGGAGAAGGAAAAAATTACTTTCTATATTTTCATAGCTAAACTATACGTGTGTTTAACCCTATTGGCTAATTACATATTCTAATTTATATAAGTTTAAATAGATATACAAATAAATAACTTTAGTTATATATTCTAGAGAAAGGCATGTATACCTTGTGCTCGCAGCCAGTGCTGTTCTGAGTCCCTCTGTGGGCAAACACCTGTGTCATGGTGGCACTGCCCTCACCCCATGCCAGCCCTGGCTTTGGCAGCTGAGGCTGAGCGCTGCCTGGGCCCAACACAGCCTGGTTCAACAGGGATTGCTCCGTTTCACCCTAAAAACTTGCAGGACCTTCAGAACAACAACCTCTGACATCTCAGATGTCTCCATCTCTGATCTTTCCATCATCAGCTTCTCCATCTCCAACCTCTCCATCGCCATCATCAGCTTCCTGGCCATGGGCAAAGAGCTAAGAAATCCAAGTCTTTAATTGCCCCCCCACAGAGCATGGCCTTATCTGAGCCATCATCCCTCTTGCTGTGCCTCATGGCACCTCTGTGTTTCCAGTTTTGCGCTGCAGGTTTTAGCAAAAGGATAAACCTGCAGTTATTTGGCTTTGGGTTTAGGTAC
>JAVSBS010000431.1:0-41632 GCA_033124195.1 Coracias cyanogaster
ATGCCTACAATGGAAACATTATGGTCTAGAGGTACAACTTTATTGCAGACTTTGTGGACTTCACTATCTAAGGACAGCCACAAAGTAGTCAAGTAAAAAAAAAAAATCAAAAAGATATATTTATTTTTTATATATATTTTTCTTATTCAGGAATGCTAAATTTAGGAAGACTGCTCCTCAACAGAGACGTGACAATGCAGAAGGAAGAGCGAGCCTACACTGAACCTCTCCACATAAAAGGCCATGTGGTAAAAATCCAATGTGCTGACCTGGGTTTGAATCCTTCTCAGAAGGCATAGCCTCCTTCTCCCCTAACGAAATACGGTTCTTAAAATGTTATCTACAAATACCACTGAAGTAGAAGTAGCCCAGCATCTAGGTCCTGCAAACAGCTTATCAGAGCTTGAATGCAGACAGCTTCATCAGTCACCACAAAGGCTTTACAAACCTAAGCAACCTATTGTAAAAGAGGGAGTTAAACCAGGGTGTGATGGTCTGGCACAGCAGATTTCATGAAGGAGCCAGTACTGCCTGCAAAGGCAGCCCCATCTCATAACAGCCGCAGTTTCCAACCATAGACACTTCTATAATTGAAACTGAAAGGTTTTCAGTACAAATTGTCAGGACAACACCAGAAAACTGGTTCTCAGGCTGAGTATATTACATACACACCACCAAAGTGACATACAGGATACCCTAAGCTTCCAGAATCATGGAACGGTGACACTGAGCATAATCACTAACATGGGTGCCCTAACGAGACTTTTTAAAAATAAATAAATGAGTGCACTACCTGGAGTCATACATGTTTTATAGGCCAGCATACTCTAGCTTGCTTCCATAAACAGAGCAAACTAGCTCTTAGCAAGCAGGGGAAAAACAGAGCTTTGCCAATGTCTAACAGAAAAGAGACCCGTTTCTATAGCAGTTCACACAATGAATTTGAGCCAAGAGCTATTCAAGTTTACAATCTTTACAAGAACAATAATTTCTTGAGCTGGTCTTGGCTGCCTATGCAGAACCAACAGCAAAGGGGACATGGACAGCCCAAAGGGAAAAAAGATGGCCCGACAGAGAGCTGATAAAGTTGTGGTTTAAGACTCCCAGGCATTTTATCAAGTATTGCATCTCTAGTGTGATTTTACCATATGTTAGTTGAGGCAGTTTTATTGCTAACCCATCCCTGCAGTTCAGAGTAATCTTTATTGTATCTATGTCTGCCTTGACCTACCAACACATTCCTTGTACTTTTCTGTTTTGCTTACTTTTACCAGATACTAAGAAATTATTTTCCTTATTACATATTGAACTAGTATGAATGCAACATCAGGGAGGATTCCAAGGTACTCTAGGATTACAATTCAACTAAAGAACCACAGATTAATAAAAGTGGTGTGGTTGATAGTACTGGCCTTCATTCATGAAGCACGTGCTCAGCCCATGAGATGTATTGCAAGGAAATACAGCAGTCAATCCCTAACTGAACAAAAGAATCCCAAAAAGAGTAAAGTGGGGGAGGAGGAGAAGAATTTGCAAGCGACACACAAGATAAAGAAAATCCTCCAAGTTACATCAGGACCTAAGCAAAAGTAAGTTTAACGACTTGCTTTAACACAAGACCAGCCTTGCCACATTCCTTTTAATAACCTTTGCTCAAGAAGAGTTGGTTAGAAGCAGGTGGACTAGCAGGACCCCGATCTCACTTGGGAAGAAGGGAAGACAGCAGTTATCTCATTCTGACACGTTAAGGAAACACGTTGTAGATAATTCCCTTTGAGCATGTGTTTAAGAAAAAAATATACTGAAACCAGTACATTTCTCAACACTTGGAAGGGACAGATCAGAATAAGAAAAGTAACTGTAATCAAAATTGATCTCAACTTCACAAACATCTGTCAGGAAAACACAGGGAAACCCTGATGTCCAGTGAAACTTCATCTGTATTACTATTTGCTTAATTAGACTGCCTGGCTTAGCAGGTTCAACGGGCCACAAACCATTAGAGAGTCTTGTAGGTAAGCAGAGACACAAAGGCTGCAGCAATGAACAGGGCATTGTACAGAATCAGAGAGGAAAGCAGCATTCTGACCCAGCGTACTTCATCCAGTGATATTCACTCCTCACCAGCTCTCCCTCTACTCTTCCCTCTATGTGAGGAAGGCTGCATTTTAAACACAAGCTCTTTCTAAAAGATTTTAAGCAGGATACACAACTGAGAAACACAGCAGCTAATTAAGAAGAAAAAGCTCAACTCTAAGTAATTATTTATAATGGCTTTATAAAGCAAGACAGGAACATTAGGGATCCGGCATAGAAACACACATGTTCACTGCAACCTCATTAGAAACAAACTACTAATGACCTAAAAAGATTCAATCTTAGCTCTGACTGCAGTTTCTAGAAAGAAAAAGGCTTTTTACTGTCACCATAAACCAAAACTGTCTAATAGCTCAGACTCCCTCTGGTGTTCTTTTTCCTGTACAATACAATGTTTACTGTGAGTCAACAACAGACCTTCAGTACTCAACTGATGCTTTATTGGTGACCCAATTAACGCTTCACAAAACTTTCAGCTGGGTTTCTCTCTTTTCTCAATTAATAAGGTTAAAAAAAAAATAAAAAGATGTTGGTACAGCTTCCTTGCTGTACAAACAGTAACAAAGCCACCCAGGTAGTAATTCTACACCCATCCATTACAGCTAAACGAGTTGCCCACTTAAGGACCGAAGTACTAAAGCCACAGCACTACTCCATCTAGTGGCCTTGGCTTAGAAGGTTCTAATCCTGCACCGCACTTTTTGGTTGCTGGTCATGACTACAAGACTTTATTTCCATGGATTTTACTGTGCTGTAGAGAACAAAAGCTTTCAGCAATGTTGTACCACTTCCAAATTATATTAATCTGTAAAAAACCAACAGTATCCACCATGAGATTCTCTAGAAACTCAGCAAAAAACACATCAGGCAGAGGATCACCCTTACAATTAACTGTAGATAAACATTGCTTTCACTCACAGCATCCGCTTCCCAAGCAAACAGTATCTAAAAAGTGATTGTACATTCAATTCCTGCTTCTCTAATGTTCTAGCGAACAGTAGAGCATATACTGACATACCTTAAACATCATTTCAACATTTAAACCTTAGCGTTAGCCACTAGACAGGAACTGTGCCAAACACCTCCCAAAACAGAAAAGTGTATGAAAAGTTGAAAATTAGTAGCAAAGATACTGTACACAAATAATCATGTTTTTTTTCTTTGAACTACTGTTAGAAAATTAAGTGTGGGCCACCAGACAGACAAATCTAAGGACATTTTGGGTTTTGCCAACCCTGTTGACACTTTGTATTTTAAGTAATAAAGGCATGCTAATTATCATTGTTGGGAAAAAAAATAAGGAAAGCAACATGTAGACTGAAAGCAAATAAAAACCAAGCTCTCAAGTATCTTTTGAATAAAAGGAAACCTCAGAACCAAAGCTAATCTAACAACAAATTTGTACTTGCACAGATCACAGGCAATTTTTGTCTGGTTAACTGTGGTATTTTTAACATGGAAGAGATTTTTCTGTACCAACAAGAGTTTGTTTTTTTTTAAAAAACATGGGAACCTACAGATTATCTTCATTTGTAAAAAATGAAGAGCAGATGCAACAGCTGACTGCTGAGATACACTGATAAAGTGGCAAGACTTCCCTTTGCCTGTCTGAAATATGAACAAAAAGCTGAAACCACGTCCAAAGGAAAATTAAAACTTGCAGGGATACATGAGGAGAAATTTTGCTTCTCAATACAGCAAAAAGTGATGGGAGGCAATGAAAAACATCTCCTATGACACATTACATGTTTTTTTTTTATTTTACAAAGTAACTTTAAAAAGCCTCTTAAGGGAAATCTGGTTCAAAGCAAGCATGCATGAATATTGTCTTCTGACATAAATGCAAGCCAGATTCATCAGTAGGACTGCATCGGACAACTGGGTTTATTTTCATTTAAATTAAAAAACAACACAAAAAAACCAGGTGACCAGTACACTGCCCTAGCTCATCACCAAAGATCTTGAAATTAAATGTTTCACTTCCCACTCTGCATATAGGACTCACAGTTCTTTACGATCATTGCTCAGAGAAACAAAATCCATGTACCGATCCCTTGCAAGACTATATTCTAAGTCAGGAGCAGAAGGGACGAAAGTCTACAGCATCTTTCACCTGCTGGAAAGGGGTAGATTTTAATCTGTTCCATACTGAGGAAAAAAAAAAAAAACACATCAGTGGGATAAGGTCTATGGAAGTACAGTGGGAGTTCTTAAGTGCTTCGGTGCTGGTCAACAGAAAAAAAGTTCTATCACCTCACAGAATGAGAAATACTGTTTAAATGGGAACTTCACCTTGCACCCTAGGTACAATGTGAACTAGACTACCTGAGACAGCATCCTTCATGGATTCTGTTCTCTTTCAGTAAAAAAAGTGCTGAGGAAAGCAGAAAGTTATTGAAAATCAGGAGAACTCCCTGTTGGGGTCTCCTGGGACAACTTAAGCTGTGGAAATTTGCATAAAGTAGAATGCATTATAAATAGTTAGTACAATAGTTCAAGATTTCCTAGTTATTAAAAAAACCACCAAGCAAACACACATTTCTCACCTAAATTGTCTGTGATCAGGCTAAAAGGAATGAGTCATTCACCTAATCTGGGACACTAAACCAAACATCCAGAAAGGCTATTTCCTTCTCAGTTGAAATCTTTCCTTCTACTATAATCATCGACACAATTTTAGTCTCTGCAGCTGGCACCCTCCTGGCTCAGGCATTCTGACATAGACCACTACTGGAGAAGTTTCATAGCGTTCAGGGAACAGCAGGAGCAAGCACATGCTGCTACTCCCTTTCAGCTGTCACCAAGCCATCACACAGTGAAAAATACAGGAAAACAAATTCGTAAGTCACAAATCTTACTCACTTTTTTCTTTCTTCTCTCCATCTAGCGATCTCTTCTGGACTATCTAACTTTATTCTTTTAGCACCAGGTGCATGTGCCTAAGGAAAAAGTATTTCATAGATGTTTATAAGAGGAAAGAAAAAACCCACATGAAAATAATAATAATAAAAAAGCTTCATTCTGTCAGTTAGAGTAGTATCACACTGTTTTCATCTCCAAAAGCGGTGAGATTTCACATAGTCGTTATAAAACAAATCCATCAAAATAAAAGCCCATAGTATTCAACATATTTTCACCGACAATATTGTCTAACAACAGATTCTACGCAGAAGTGTTAAGTTTTCCTTCCAGAAGATGAGAAAAGGGACTACAGTGAAGACTGCATACACTCATATTTTGGGTCCAGGGGAATACCTACGTTCTTCCAGTGTATCTGAACTATCTTCTCATGTGCACTAAAATTGCAACCTTCTTCTGTGCACTGCAAGATAAAGGGGTGAACTTAAGACACATCAAGTTATGCAAATGAATTATAAACAACCACTCAAGCACACTTCAAACAAACTCAGTGGCAGACGCATGTAAATTTAGTTACACAGAACTTCTAAGATATCCGGTTTCAAAACAAATGTGATCATAAAAACAGTAAGAAGGGATAATGTACTTTTACATTTCACCTGATTTGAGAAGAAACAGTGAAGCCAATGTATCTGATAACTGGAGATAATGTGAAGTTAATCTAAGAGAAAGATTTGAAAGACTCTCCAACTTCAAATGTTGATACTTATTTGCAATAAAGAGTGGATTTTTGAAATAAGTTTTCCACATAAAGCCTTTTCACACACTATACTGACATCAGTGAATGAATTCCTACCACTCAGCAATACTTCAGAAGAAAGACATTAAAATTACTTCAGCAGTAAAACCAAAAATAAAACTGAGACCTCCCCTACACACAACACTCAAAAAAACCCCCAACCCTGCTAACACTTTCAATAGCTCTGGAATCTCTTTGCTAAGCCTTCCATTCAAAGACTGACTTCAGCTAACTACTTATCAGGCACAAATGAAAAATCAAAATGTAAATTAAAAAAGAAGCCAAACTCATCAACCTGTTTATGTTGTGAAACGTGTTCATCATACTTTTCCTGGTTTTTATAGCCACGGTCACAGGTATCACAATAATGAGTGAAAACTGGCTCTTTTTTCTTTTTGGTCTGAAAAAATAAAAAGAAGAAATTACCTCAAGACTGCAGTTACAAGATCACAATTTATTTATATTTTTAATCAGGTGTGAAACACTTTCATGAGTGTTCTTGTTAATAAAGACATCATTTAAAACATATTTTAAAAGTTTCAGAGATAAGCTAACCTAACAAAGATCAAATCACTTATTTTCCAAACAAATCGCCATGCACTCAGCTCTTTCCACTACCAACTTTCCATCAATTATCACTTCTGCAAAGATACCAGGCTGGCACAGATTTATCAAGAGCTGGGAGAACTACTAGGCTACAGTCCTGAGTCTCTTCCCTATCAATTCCAACCACGCTTGTTCTCACATGGCATGTAAGAGCTCAGTGGGCAGCAGAGATCCTTCCTTCTCCCACTACACATATCAGGGTGGTCTGGCTGTCTGGCCCTGATTTATATAACAGGCATTAATGTAATCCAGGTACTCAAGTATCACCATTGGGAAGAGCTTTTCTGAAGTAAACCTGTGTTAGAATTCAGCTGAAATGTATCTTTCACAGAACAGTCAAAAGATCATCAAGTCCAATCCCTCTGCCATCAGCAGGGACATCTATCACTAGAACTGGACGCACCTAGCTTCATTCAACTTGACCTTGAACACTTCAAGGGATGGGGCATCCACAATTTCTCTTGGCAACCTGTTCCTGTGTCATCATAAAGCATTTCTTCTTTACATCCAACCTAACTCTGCTCTCTTTCAGTTTAAAACCGTTTTCCCTTGTCCTAGGACTACATGACCCATCCTCTTATTTTTTGTAAGCCTCCTTTAAGTATTAAAAGGCTGCAATAAGTTCTCCCTGGAAGCTTCTCTTTCAGGTGGAACAATCCCAACTCTCTCAGCCTTTCCTCATAGGAGAGGTGTGCTCCAGTCCTCTGATCATTTTTGTGGCCCTCCTCTGGACCCACTCCAACAGATCCATGTCTCTCAAGCACTGGGAACCCCAGTTCATACCTTTGGCTTGTTATTAAATCCAGGTCCTTGCTTGCCTTGCCATTTCTGGGAAAAATTGCCATTTCCACCTTCAGAAAAGAAAAAAAAAAACAACCAGTTATACATACAGCTGGTAAAACACACCCCCTGCTACCTCAGTGTGTCTGCTAGGAGAGAGAAGGGCCTGAGAGACAGACCAGCCCGAGCTGCACAAACAGCGGGGCACATGCTTGGAGGGAAGGGAGTCTTCCGCCCTCCAGGTGTTAGGGGCAGCTCTAGTGTCTACACCACTTAGGAACAGAATAGGCCCGAGAGAGGACTTCCCCCCGTCCCTCACCAGTGTGCCTGCCTTGTGGTCGCTCTCCATAGGCCGGTGGGTACCAGGCGGCAGGTGGCGTGTAGCTGTCCGGCGGCAGGTAGCTCTGGGGCAGCGGGTAACTGTTGAGCTGCGAAAAGCTCTCGGCGGCTGGCGGGTAACCGTTAGGCTGCGAGTAGCTGTCGGCGGGAGGGCAGCTCTTGGGCTGCGAGGAGTTCTCAGCAGGTGTGTAGTTCTGGGGCTGCGAGCAGCTCTTGGCAGGCGGCGGGTAACTGCTGGGCTGCGAGGGGCTGTCGGCGGGAGGGCAGCTCTCGGGCTGCGAGCAGTTCTCAGCGGGCTGCGAGCAGCTCTCGGCGGGCGGGTAGCTCTTATCAGGCTGGGAGTAACCGTCTGCGGACGGGTGGCTCTCGGCAGGCTGCGAGCGGCTGTCGGCGGGCGGGTTGTTATCGGGCTGCGAGTAGCCGTCGGTGGCTGCGTAGCCGCTGGGCAGCGGGTAGCGCCCGGGCGGCGGGTAGGGCCCGGGAGGAGGCCAGAAGCCCGACTCCCAGGAGGGCGGCGGGCAGAAAAAGGGTGGAGGGAGCCCGGGCGGAGGGAGCCCCGGCGGGGGCGGCGGGTACCAGACGAAGGGATTCATGGCGAGCCCGGAGCGGCCGCCCGGGTGCAGCTGCTGCTCCGCGCTGCGCTTCCACCACCACGTGGGGCCACACCAGCGGCCACCGCATAACACGCCACTTCCGGCGCGTAGCCGCTCGCCCAGGGGTTAAACCTTCCTACGGAGTGCGGGTGGTTGCGTCATCCTGCAGCGCCGGAAGTGCGGTGGCGGAGGGGCGCGGAAGCGGAGCGGGCCAGGAGAGAGGGGCTGGGCGAGGCGCGGGTGCCCGGTGCGCACGCGCAGCACGCAGCGCCTCCCCCCCCCCCTTCCCCCGCCATGGCCCGCGAGCTCATCGGCCCCGCGCTGCCGCCCGGCTTCCCGCGCTGCGCCGAGGCGGACCCGGATGAGGACTTCAGCCAGGGTGAGGCGCCTCCCCGTAACGGCTCCGGGCCTCCCGGTACCGCCCCCACACACTGTCCCGTCCCGTCCCGTCCCGTCCCGGGCTCGGGGGCGGCTCCCGGTGTCTCCGCGGAACACCGAACGCGCGTGGCAGGCCCCCGGTCGTGGGTTGGGAGCGGGGGGGCTGTCACCGAGCCCCCGCGGTCTGTCGCTGAGCCGCAGGAGTCGTGACTTGTGCGTTCAAAATAATCTCACGTGATGGGCTGTTGCTGGTGGGAAACGGTCTAAAATTTGTTAAGAAGGAACATTTTAGTGTCTCTCGGTTCACTCTTTTCCTGCGCGTTTCCCTGTGCGCTTTTAGGCCTGTAGTAGCTTTACAGGCCTGGGAAGAAGCTTTCCGTCGCTCCCGGAGCGAAGCGAGCGGGCAGCAGCGAGCAGGCGCTCCCGCCGTCAGGCCGAAACACCTGGTGAAACGATGGGTTTTCAGGCGGCTTCCCCCGGGACCGGAGGTGGCTTGTGGTCAGTGAGGAGGCTGGGGGTGCCTCTCGTGTTGAGAGCGGCCGCATCGCCCGTGGGACCGCCGAGAGACCGGTTGACTGCCAGGCTGGCTCTTCTGCGGCGGAGCTCGGTTCCATCGTAGTTCTGGAAGTAGCAGTGTGAGCTCCCTGTCGTTAACCCAGGTTCAAGCCACTGGTATATATGTGCAATTCCTGGCAGCGTTTATGGTTCGGTTATTCCGAACAAAGCAGCTCCGACGGGAAAGATTTGCTGTGCTCTCCTGCTCTTCTCGGTTTTTAATCCAGAAGAGGGAGCAAGAGGAAGGGAGAGCAAAGCCGCCAACTTAGGTGACACCATAGCAACATCAAGCTCTGGGTCCACAGCTTGGCTTTGTGGCAAAGGCCTGATGACATGCTCCTTTGAGCTGATGCAGCCTTTCCTGTTCGTATTTGTGCTGATGGTTTATTTACTTTCTTTGTATGAAGATGCTGTGCATGGTGCAAGTATCTGTATTGTGGATGAATACATTGAACAACCTAAGTTAAACCTATCATTAGGCTGTAGTTTCATGATGCCAAGTGTTTTGGCAGTATATAATCAGGGTTTTTGTCCACTTTTTGTCCCAGTGTACATCAACTCCATAGTAGTAGCGTTATGCCAGCAGATCTGCTGGGGGATTTCTGCATGAATCACAGAATCATTTACTTTGGAAAAGACCTTTAAGATCATAAAGCCCAACCATTAACCTAACTCTACCAAGTCTATTGCTAATCCATATTCCCAAGCACCACATCTACAGTGGTGAAGTGGATGAAGGAATTTATTTACCTTTGAAAAAACAACCCCAGACGGCCAAAACCCGACCACTGGGGGAGTTGTTTCTTTGTTTTTATAACTTTTATAAACTTCTGACTTGCAACAGCCTGGCATAACAATGAAGCGTACCTGCTCAGCACATGACACGCGCTGTTGTAGTGCAGAGGAGGAAGAGAGAGCAAGTCCTTTAGCTTAACACACTGTGTTGTATAGAAGCACAGCTCCAGCTGCAACCCTGCACCTGGAGGTTCCGAGTGGCAGAATTGTGTGGTGGGGCTGCCGCAAACATCTTGTGTGCTGTAACACTTGCTGGGGCTTGAGAGACAATGGACCTAGAAGTTGTTCTGTAACTATTCCCTTGTGTGTTCCAGCTATTTTAAGAGATACTTCTTTTTAAAGCTGAACAGCTTTTCCAGTATGATTTCTTTCCTCGTGGTCACAATGATACTTGAGCTGCTTTTGCTTTTCTTTAAGAGCACTTTTTGAGTTTGACTTTCATAGTTTATACCTCCCAACAGCAACAAAGTAGGACTTTGGGCAGCCATCCTGAGAATTCTGTCAAAAATGTTTCCTTCAGAACTATGAGAGAATAGAACAGATTATTTAAGTTGGAAGGGACCTGCGACAATCATCTAGTCCAACTCCCTGACCAATTCAGGGCTGATCAAACGTTGAAGCGTGTTATTAAGAGCATTGTACAAATGCCTCTTAAACACTGACAGGCTCGGAGCAGTGACCACCTTGCCAGGAAGCCTATTCCAATGCTTGACCACCCTCTCAGTAAAGAAATGCTTCCAGTCTAAACATCCCCTGGCACAGATAGGACCATTCCCATGCATCCTATCACAGGATCCCAGGGAGAAGAGATCAGCACCTCCCTCAAATTCTTGCCTTTGTAGCTTGTGTAATCACACTGATGTTAGTATGTGGTGTTTCACACTGTGAAACATGAGCAGAGCTAAAAGCTCATTTGTTCATTTCCATGTGCCTTGGAAGATATGGGAATAACTATGGTGGAGTGCCAGTTGCAGCTCAGCATGTAGATCAGAAATGGACTTTTCCAGGAGATGCCAGTGGTGTCAGAGAACTGACATTACTCAAAGCCTGTGACCCTTAATCAGGACCAGGATGGGAGCAAATGGTAGTTGGGCAGACTTAAAAGCTCATCTCCGGTAAATCCTTTACCTTTCCTTCTTCAGCTTGTCACGGTCTGTGGGACACTCATCTCCCAATGCTTAATCTCATGATGATTCTTTGAAACGGGCTTAAATGTGCTCGTGCTGGAAGAATCTTACTACCTTTGGCCCGCTCATCCCTGCCTCTGTGCTGTCCTTGTATCAGCAGTAGCAAAATGCCAGGAAATGGCTAAAATGAGCAGAGATGCAGAGGTGGGTTTGTCTGTTTCAGCATGGAGGCCACGTTTGGTAAAGTACAGAGGCGTTGATGGGATACCTCTGAGTTGATCTGTCACTGTTGCTGAAGACTGTCTGTCCTTGAGAGGTTCCCAGTGCCTGTCTGATGGCAAGGTAGATTGCTTAGAATTGCCAAATAGAACAGAAATTAACCTATCAAAACAACCCCAAAAGTAGTTTTTAATTTGGTTTCTGAATTGAATTGACTTAATTTCAGGCAGATAGTCCCCAGAGACAGCTCAATGGCAACTCAGAGCAACAATAGTAGGATGGCTGCTTCTAGCAGCTGTGAAACATTCACTTCAGTCTGGCTTGAGATGTATCCTTGGCTCTGTTTCTTTCCTCTCCAGCCCCAAAGTATTCTTCGTACACTTTCTTATCTCACTGTCCTGCTCTGAGTTGTTCTGAGCTCTGGTTACTTCCATGCTTTCCTGTTGCTCTACTGTTGCTACACCTATTTCTCTTCCTCACCTCATTGGTTTTAGTTTCCTGACACTTTGAGCTCTGCTCCTTTCCTCCTCTGACCTGTATCTTTCTACTTCTGCATGGCTTTCAGGGAATTTCATTCACAGGTGTCTCGTTAGATCTTGACCTCCCTCCTTACCCTTCCCTTTCTTTGCTCCCAGAATCTATGCTTACAAAGTCCCATTCCTTCTTCTCTTTTCGTCAGCTCTGCATCCCAATCCTTAGCTGTATCCTTGCCTGTGCTGATTATTAGTGTCAGTGAGTACCATCACCGTGTTAATTTTTAATCCTCATTCACCCAAGTCTCTTTCTCCTCCACTTCTTTCACCGTGTCCAATAACTTTTCCTTCCCCAGGCTTTAAATGCCATTTTCACGAACAAGTCTCTGTCTCTATTTTGGTTTTGGTTGGCCTGCTTAGGCTGCAGTTCCACAAATGGCTCTTTCAGGGGAGCACTGGCTTTTAATGCCTCTAAAGTTTTCTGATCCAGTTTATTGCTTAGCCTGCCCAAACAGTTATCCCAGCATAACAGAGAGGAATGGGGATAGAAAGCACATATGTGCTGATGTTGGACAGCATATCAGTGGGACGAGTCTCCTTCCTTTAAATAGTTTTGGTTTTACTAGTTCTTTCCAGCTTGCAAAGCTGCCCTCAATTTCATAGAATCATAGAATGTTTTAGGCTGGAAGGGACCTCTAGAGGTTGTCTAGTCCAACCTCCCTACCCAGTAGGGACATCTGCCTAGGTCAGGTTGCTCCATCAAGCAACCTGAATGACTCCAGGGGTGGGGCCTCCACCACCTCTCTGGGCAGCCCATTCCAGTGCTCTGTGACCCTCATGTTAAAGAATTTTTTTCTAATATCCAACCTAAATCTATCTTTTCCTAGCTTAAAACCATTACTCCTTGTCCTATCACTACAAACCCTTGTGAATAGACCTTCCCCTGCCTTCCTGTAGGCCCCCTTCAGGTACTGGAAGGTCAGTGTAAGGAAAATAGTATAAGGAAATTTACTTGTGAATGATTCTCCTCAACTATCACTTGTCAAAAAAGATAACCCCTGCTAAAAACCACACTATGAACTGGACTGTAAAGCCTCAAATGTTACTTTGATAACACACTAACACTGCAGACTAGCAGTTGGTTAATAATCACTGAGCACAGCGATGCTGGGACATGAGAAAGAGGACCTCGGATAGAATTAGAAAGAGATACTACCTAAATCAGATCTTTAAAATTCATTAATTATACCTTGTTATTGGAGCGAAAATAGCACATAACAAGGTCTATTCCATAACTCCTGTCTTGGACACCTCTCCTGCCTGGAAGGTTCTCCATCCTTTCGTGCTGCAGAATGTCTCCTCCACAGCCCCCCCCAGCTCTGCCCTTCCCACTACTGCCTCGTTCTGTCCTCTAGACCTCCAACACTGTGGCATTTTCTTGAGAAAGCAGCACCTACAAGTTAGAAAAAGGCATCTACCTAGAGAAGAATGCTTAGAATACTTCTGAGAGCTTACTGTACTAGTCCCACCAGCTGATTGTATGATGAACCTGTGTAACTTGTTAATTAATGTGCAAGACTAGATAAAAGGCAGTAACTGATACCTGAATTCTAGATCAGTCTATAGAATCATCATAGAATGGTTTGGGTTGGAAGGGACCTCAATAATCATCTAATTTCAACCCCCCTGCCATGGGCAGGGACAAGACCAGGTTGCTCAAAGCCCTGTCCAACCTGGCCTTGAACACACACGGGGATAGAACAACTCCTCTGGGCAACCTGTGCCAGTGTCTCACCACCCTCAGAGTGAAGAATTTCCTTCTAATTTCCAATCTAGATCTCCCCTCCTCCAGTTTGAACCCATTACCCCTTGTCCTATTACTACAGACCTTTGTAAGAAGTCCCTCCCCAGCCTTCTTGTAGGCCCCCTTCAGATACTGGTAGGCCAAGACTATCATAGGCCAAGACTACCATAGACAAAGACTCAAATTGTGGTGCTCCCCAACAGAGACATAAAACGCTTTCATTTACATGATACATTTATTAAATTAGAATGAAAAAGTTAATGTACTTTAGAGTGCAAGAAACACATTTGGACACTGGACCTCAATACAGAGAAGCAATGTCTTCAGAATTATTACAGCCAAAAACATCCTCTGTACGGTTTTACATAGCAACCAAACAAGCAGTAACATTGGTAAGGGAAAAAACATTCAGTACCATCAGCAGATGCAAAGAGCAGTAGAGAAGAAAGTAGCGAGGATCTAGCTAGACAAAAAATGTTCCTACCTTCAGCACGTTCGGGCTCTTGGCAGGACTCACTAGTACTAAGAGCACTAACTTTTAGCAGACGCCAGTCATACACAGCTGGCTTTGGCTCCAAGCTGCTTGAAGCTGTTGAGCAGAAGAGCAGCATCATACACAGTATTATCCCATTAGCATTTTGTCAAAAGCTACAATCATACTGACAGTTTATTTGTTTTAAATTCAGAAACAGGCATTCCGATCCAACACCTTAATTTCCGACCCTAGAATAACTCAACGCTCCCTGCCTTCTGTCATCTCTCTCCAGTTCAGACCTGACTTTGAATGGTTTGACTGGGAGGGGATGTACGCCAAAAAGCTGAGTAGGTTTATGATCAGTGGTTTGTTCTTTGTAACAAGTAGCACATTTTGGCATAGGAGTTTCAGCTACAAAGCTTCATTAAATCAACACCAAAAGAATCCCCGTAACAATCCCAGAATCAGAGAATATTTAAGTATAGTGTAATGAGCTGAAATCCATCTCCTGGCCATGCTGCTCCTACATATCCCACCTTCAACTCATACATCTACCCTGCTTTACATAAGGACAAAACAAAACAAAAAAATATATTCTAAGAACAGGAGCCACCCTCCAAGGCCCAGAGCCTAGTTTAAGACTAAACCAGGCTCATCTAACATTCATGCTTCCTCCTCCTGGGGATTAGGATTGAAAGGTGTTTATTCTATGCTTGGATTGAGCTGTAATAGGACGCAGTACAATTTACCAGCCGTTAAGTTGAACCATGACAACTTGCTTTTATAAAAAGCTGTAGTATGGATCCCAATGTTTTAATATAAAAATTTAAATATGTACATTTTCCCTGAATTGTTCCATCCTATCTGTGTAAAAATTAGAGCAAGGGACTCTTCCTGGAGCTGTCTCAGCAGTAAATCCTCACCAAGATTTACCCCTTTTTGGGTGACAACGTCACAAATCACTGTGCTATAAAGACCAAATGCCTCTACACCTACCCAATCACAAAATTTACCACGATTGTAGGGAAGGGGCAAGCCTAGTTTCTTGAAGAAGACCCGTTTTATTTTAGAACATGAAAAGATGTGGTGACTCTACAACTAAAGCACACAAACTATAGCCTTGAAGCTCACTATTGAAAAGCCAATTGGAGGATGTATAAAGACATTTATGCTTTCAACGGTAAATTTAAGATGGCAAGGATTCCTAACAAAACTTAAAATCATACGTTATGAAAAGACAACTTTAAAAGGTCAGAAAGTGGGATGATTTGGGGTGTTGTATTTTAAAAGTCTCAGTATCACCTTCAATCATAAAAAAATAAATATTCATGCTCTACTGCAGTGCTATGTAACAGCTTCTGGAATTTAAATAGGGGAAAAGAAGTAATTTAAAAAAAAAAATCAGCTTTTCAGCAGATAAAGAAAATATTTTAAGCATGGGACATGAAACAAAGTATGGGGAAGAAGAGAACACAGTTCCCTTTTCCCTATTCCAACCCTGGCTTTAATGTTCTCAAGAATCACTCAAGAGCCTAGATTTCAAGTGTACATTCATTCCAACTCTTGAAAATTATAAAGATCTATGGCTGTTGTAGAAAGTAGCTGAAATAAAACATTAAAAAGGTAAAACAGCAACATTGCACTAGACTGGAAAAATAAACTGGTGCATACTCTTTAAAGTGCATTATTTTACCATCTACAAAAACAGACACCGCAGAAATTTATCCAAGAGGTGTAACTGATGTTTACTGTCGGATTCTGCAGGTCCAAAAAATGAACTGTTAGCTGAAAAAAAATAACACTAACAATAAATACAGCAACCACCAGCCTCCACTGAGGATCAGACTACAACTTGGATATGTTAAATTTTCTCCTGCAAGGAATTTACTTCCATCTGCATCAAATAATAACAAATTGACTACAGCAACCGTAGTCTAACAATTCACTGAGCAACTCCTAACGCCATTCAAAAGACTCTGAAGCTACTTTTCGTGCTTCTTATTTCAGATGACAGGAAACAAATACGATAGTTTTTCCACTAACATAAAATGATAATTTTGCTGAAATGTGTAAAGAAAGAAGACTTAGAACCATATCCTAGATTGTTGCTTTTTAAAATCTAAGACAACATCTGAAATCATTGTTCAGGGCTTCAATCTTTCAGGTATGAAGATATTTCCTCCTGCACCTCCAGAAGTTGACTTTGACACAGCCATGGGAATGCAGAAGTAGTAGTAAGAGTGCAGTTCACTGGGGGAGTACATTAGGGCTCAGTCCTGTTCTCTGCTACAGCAACACATACTGTACGAATTAAAGTTACCTGTTATATCTGTAAAATCTTAACAATACCAGATGGGAGGATAAAGCCCCAGATAATATATTGCTTTGGTGCCCGACGACTAGATAGAAGAGAAGATGCTCATTACAAATACCAACAGCGCATCCTATGAAATTTAGCTTATTAAACTAAAAATCTTCAAATCAAAACCAGTTTAATATATCACAGCAATAACTAAACACCACAGGACAAGGAAAGGGTCTTTCTTTTAATTTCTGGCAGAAATAGGCTGCTTGATGAAACCTAAATACTTTTAACAAATCGGTTATGTTTAAAGAGCAAACCCTCCATGCAAAAAAAAGAGGTTTTTTTTTCGATCTAACAAACAGTAGTAAATCCTGTACTGCATAGAGTTACTTGGTAAGAACAAGTTTATGAAAAGGGGGAGAGAAAGAAAAGATAAGCAGCATTACTCCCCACCCCATATAGCCACGCAGGGCACAGCTGATAGTAAAGATGCTTCAATGCTCTGTCATAGGACGTAAGCTAAACTGAGTATGTACAGATCGAGAAAGAAAGTGAAAGAGATCCCAGCGTCCAAGGAGAAAAGGGCTTTAATCTTTCACACAGGACGCGCTAACAGAAAGCTGCTGGGAAATTCTTCCTCTAGCTAAATCCCTGGCTTGGCAAGTAAAAATAAGTGGCATCGAGGATGGAGACTATGCGGGAAGTGGGGATCTATGATTCTTCAGCCATCTGAAGCAAGGAGTTGATCGCTGCATCCTTGTTCCCCCTCTGAGCTTCTAACACTGAGCGGATTACTTCCCTGTCCACGTTGGGAAACATGTCCTGGATAGATTTCAGGTCCTCTTCGTTACACAGGTGCTGAGGATTGACAGCAGGAGGTGGCATTGCCACTGGGACCATGCCTGGATTACAGACTGCAGGCATCCCTGCAGGTAAAAAACAGAAGAAAAAACCAACCAAAACATACATCAGTGGAAGAAATTTTAAAAAAAAAGAAAGAAAAAGAATGATTTTGAAGACGAAAGCAGCTCATGACTCACCACAACCCACCAACTTCATCGTTTTTGTTAACATCTACTCCAGAAAAAAAATATATTGCAGAGATTATACCTAGACTGTTGCAAACAGAACCCATTTTTCTGGAATAGGCCTCTGCCCAAGTTCTGTTCCAGAAGTGGCAAACTACAGTAAGGCAAGAGGTATGGCTCAAAATTCAGCAGGACTTTCATTAACCAGGTTTACACGTGAAACACTAACCAAACACCAACTGCCTCACCGAGAGGTGGCTGGCTTTTCCCCCGTATTTTAGTCCCGAGTGTATTTGTTGTGACGAAAAAGATGGTTTGACATCAGCAATATACCCAGCTGACATTTAGAAGTTCAATAAATGCAATTTTTATCACGTTCAGAGGAGAGCAAAGTCCTGAGGTCCACGCGGAGACTGGAGCACGCTTGTGAGCAAGACTTAAGCAAATGTTTTTCCCTGGTTGAAAAGCTCCCTCCAGCTCAGCCTGCAAGGTCACAGGCTGGGAACGGAGCGATCCCGTTCCTGCCTAGAGGGTACACGTGCTGGTGTTCCCTGTTGATCTGCCAGAGGACAACATTCACCTGACATTTTTTATGAACTTCTAAGTCTGTGTAAAACCAAAGCATTGTCAGCTTGTAAAGACGGTTTTCGAAGAGGAGTTTTCTAATCCCTGTTAAAAGGACTTACTAGGCAACAGTCCCTTTTCATCACTTAACTCTTCTCAGTGGATCGGGACAGTAATTCAGCATAGATCCACTGCTGAAAAAACTACCATTTAGTAAAACTGAAAGCAGGTATGATACCTCTAGAGTCTTTTCTTATTGCTTCTGATAATGGTGTATTCCATTTCTCCAGGTTCCAGAATGCTGATTATCCGAGACCCACACCTCGGGGTGTAACTTTTCCTGTTCTGTTGTATTGTTTCTAAGGCAGGGCAAGAAGAACTACCTGCATCTCGACAGACACTGCACTGCTTCATACAGCAGCACGAGAAACTTCCCGCATTTGCTCTCAAGCATTTTATTCACCGTTTCAAACACTACTCATTTTATGATCACTAGATGATCTTTGAGGTCCCTTCCAACCCAAACCATTCTATGATTCACCTGGTATTTTCATTGAATAGTCTACAGTAACTCAAGTATCTTTACAAGTAGCAATGATCAATCAAGAAATAACCAAACATTTATGTTATGATGTTTCTTTACACATAATACTTTAACATCAGCCTTAATATGTGATTTTATTTCCCATTTACTATCATGAGATCCTTCTACAACCAGCTGCAGTCAGAGAGGCTTAGAAAACTGCTGAGGGTTTTTATTCTCACAAATTGTCTATTAGTCCCCTTCCCTCAATCAGTTTTTTTTAAAAATGATGCACCCCAAAGGCCTCCTTCCATTAGGGGATGACTCATTGCTTATTTCTACCTGTTCATCAGCTTTTCAAAATAGCTGTTAAACCACAAGAGGACCTCTATTGTATCAGAATATCCTATGATGGGAAAAGTCCTTAGCAAGTAACATTTTCAACATGCTGCTGACAGGGTGATAGACACAGACCACATCCTTCTTACCCACATACTCATACATCTAAAATTCCTCAGGTATGAGGTTTCCCTACATAACCATGTCACCTCCTCCTAAAGTTTACCTCGTTAGTTGTTTTAAATTGGCTTGCTCTAATCTCCACAAGTTTTAATCAATTTATGCAATAGGGAAAACAGTTACCCCAGATTGCCAAAAATAAAATAAAAATCAATTTGCTATCCTCCAGTCCTCTGAAAGCAAGACCAGTTAAACAACGGGTTACATAGTGAATTGGGTAAAAAAAAAAAAATCCAAATACAAGACTGCAAATGTTATTGTACCCGCATTTTCTTGCTGATCATCTTAATTAGTGTTAAACTCTAAAATAACCATCTGAGGCTCCTTCTCCTTAAAAAATGCATTTCTTCCTACAAAGGACAAACCCAAACACTTCCTCCTTCCCACTGCTATGCTCTCACCTTCCAGCTGGGGTTTTTTGTACGCCCTTACATACTTCTGTATTTATAGCCACTTAATTACCTACATGATTCTAGGCTCTCTGCTTCTCCAGGAGTTCTCAACGCCTTCAGAAGTTTTGTCCCCCATCCTTATGACCAGTTTAGATTTAATATAGAATTCAACTCTCTCTCATGCCCTTGATTTGGGCAGACCTACCCACTTTTGTCAGAAACCTCTCCAAGAGTGCTTTTGGTTTCTAACTTGGCATACATTTACTTTGGGCAGCTAACAACTGGGTTTTTACACAGGTTTTCGTTCACTTGTTAAGTTTCTTTGTGACCTCTCCTTAAGTAAAACAAAGGATGAACTATTCGCATCACCACTATTATACATCTTCAAAATAAGATACTTTTAAAATCTGGTTTCATGTATTACTCAGGAGTAGATCAAAAGCTGGTTCTCTTTTTGGAATGCTGACCAACTGCTCAAGAAGCATAACAACATACAGCAGATCTACAAGCAACATAAATTCCAAGTGTGCCTCTTTGCAGCCTCGTCTCTCCTCACAGATGTACTTAAAGTGGTCAAACATATTGCAATGATATTATATTGCTTCTATTCATACTCAACATCTCCTAAAAAAAAGGTAATTTCAGTAATTACCTTGTCTCTTCAAGATTTTCTTTAACCTCTAATTATTTCATCAGAAATGTCTATGCTTACTCTAACTTGTACAAATATTTTAGCACCTCAGTGATTATCTTTTTTCTATCAGCTTTAAAAATGCTGTATTAAAATTCACATTCAAAGCTGCATCAGCTGAAGCCATCTTCTATCAACTCCAGCTGATGAGATACTGTACTGGAATATAGTCTGACTGAAGGAGGCCTACAAGAAAGCTGGGGAGGGTCTTTTTACAAGGGCTTGTGGTGATGGGTTCAAATGGGGAGAGGGGAGACTTAGATTAGATGTAAAGAAGAAGTTCTTCACTCTGAGGGTGGTGCCCAGGGAAGTTGTGGATGCTCCATCCCTGGAGGTTTAAGGCCAGGTTGGATGGGGCCTTGGACAACCTGGTCTAGTGGGAGGTTCTTTGCTCTTTCTCTCCTCAGCCTGGACTTCTGTCCTATCTGAAGGCTGCATTACAATTGTATGCACCTCAACACTTACCAATGTTCTCCAGTTTTGATTTTTAAATTCCCCTTTGGTTTTATTAGAAGCAAAAGAGCTAGATGCTTTAAGTCTGATACACAGGCTGCATCTACTGGAAAAGGTGACAACTGAAGAAATGTCCTTCTCACCAGAAATGTATTACCTACACATTGGAACGATGTCTCTGCCCAGCCATCTGCACCACACCACAACCAAGGTTATCTTCTACGAAAACCTAAACTTTAGCTCTGGAGCTTTTTACGCAGTTTGGACCACGGTCCCTGGAATTCCCTCTGGCTTGCCATGTTTGAACACGTGGCAAATCCGACTCTGTGCACCCTGGAGACAAGCCACTGTGTGGTCCTCACCAACACTGCAAACACACTTTACCCGATAATCACATCCAGCAGCACGTCAAGCTGCCTCTTCTACAGCTTCAACAAGCCTCACCTCACTCTCACACTTCCTACAATCTAGGTGTTTACAAGAGATGAGGTAAGAGGTACGGCCACAAAACCCAAAATTCCTGAAAGAACAGAGCAATAGAAGTTATGCTTTATTTCTAACTCAAGCTTCCTAATATTCTTCAGCAGCACTCTAAGATTATCCAGCTACTGGCCTAAGTTGGGTAGGAACTGTCCATATAAGAAGTCAGTTTAAAATATTAATCCAAATGAAACACGAGACTCACTTCTCAGGTACCACAACATCCCACAGCTTACCAATAAAGTTCCAGTGTCTTGTCAGTGTCAAAAAAAACCCAAAATAATACGAGCGCACAGTTTTTCCTCACTGCTTTCATCAAAACAAAGTAATTATCTTGGCATCTGCACAGGCAGTATTCAAGAAGTATTTTCAAGCTAAGTATTCCATTTTAGAGACAAGAAATTCCTTGATAGTATTGTTTTTTACTAATCATTTTCAAAATCCATTTTCTCAGCTCTTAACGAGTTCCAGGATTAGTTTAGGCTGTCAGCTACACTGCGTACAAATGGAAGTTAGCACCACATTGATTTTTAATAAATACCTCCATGATAAATGCTTACTTAACATTCTTTCTTACTCAACATTCAAGCTACACAAACAAAGAGTACCTTGGGGTTTTTTTTATTTTGCTTTGATCTGCACTCAAGCTAAAAACATCTACAATTTCTGATTTGTGACTATAACAGGCAAGACTTAAGTATAACCTTAAAGAGCTATGCGCTAAAATTCAGCAATTATATATATGCAGTCATTAGTGAAAGCGATGATCAACATTTTCCATGTTCACTAAAAAGCTGCTTTATATATGAAGCACTTAATTTAACTAATAGGTGAAAACAAAACTAAAGCACATAAGAATGGGCACTGGAGCGGCACAGGCCGGCGCTGCTCTCCGGTACCAGCGACCATCAGGACGGAGCCCGGGTTTCCCGCTCGGTGAAACGGCCGTGGCAAACATGCTGGTGGAAGCAGTGACATTCCCACGTGTGAAACAGGTACGTACAACAGCGAGTCAATTGCTACGAGCAGCAATGGAAGCATCAAAGCAGAATTAACAGGGTAAAGTGTTTCTAACTGCACACAAGGCATTACACTTTTTTGGTTCGTTTTCTTGTTTGGGCAAGCGTCCTGTGTTTAATTTCTTCGCTCATTACTATTCTGGCCTGTGCGGAGAACCTGAGTAAACTCAGGAACCTTCTCAGCATGAATTCTTTCCTTTGAAGAAAGAAATCAATATCATCTTTTTAAAAATACATAAAGAGGTCTTAATGATATTTACTTCAGAAAAAAAGCGCTGAAGCATGCCTGCCATCATCTCATTTTTTAAAATGTTGCTTCTTTGTGAACTACTAGCAAAGTGTATGGACCCGCAGAAAAACTCAACTGCTCTGAATAAACCAAAAAGGTTACGACAACCAGATCAGCTTTATTTACAGCAACTTTCTGAAATTCAGAGCACCAAGAAATGACATTTCATCTCACAAGGCGTAATTCTAGAATTTTCTGAACATACTTGGTCGAAGAGCAATGCTTTTATCAGCGTTAAGGATGTCACAGTATCTTTGCACAACTCAAAAATCAAAGCTGTCACAGTAAAGTAAGTCTAAATTGAAGGAAAAATGTATTTCTTGTAACGTAATTTGCCTTCAGAGTTCTAATCAGAACTTAACTTGACACGGATCTAAGCCAGATGCACATGAAAGATACACACTGATGAAAGACAGTGTTATCTTTTTGAAAAAAAAAGGCTTATTTGAAGATTACCAGAAGGCAACTGGAAGGCTGTCTTCTCGAAGGCACTGAAGAACTGAGTTCTTCGCTTTCAAGTTCACAAGAAGCCATGACATTACTTGTTCCTCCCAAACCTCGCAGTAGCAGAACAACTGCAAGATTAAAGTTTCTCTTCTAGGAAACCAGCACTATCGCCTACAATAGCTCACTGACACAAAATAGTTTCAGAAGAAAATTAACATCGTGTTTTATCCATCAACACCATTATCACCAATTACTTTTAATCATTGCAGCTCGAAGCTGAGCAGATGCCTTTAAAGACTTTCCAACAGGTTAGAGGGACTTTAACAATTTGCAGGAGTATTAATCGTTCCATTGTGACATCCAAGTGGCAATACCTTGTGATACAGTCTGCTGTAACAAATAAAGCTGCTTACACGAGCTCATGCAAAGACTCTCGAGTCAATGAGGATGGGAGTGAGAGAAGAGCTTGGAAACTTACCCAGAGCAAAGTACTCAAGCCCTAAAGACAGGTGAAAATGAAGGGACAAGGGGAAAGGAATAAGACATGGGAAAGAAATATTAATCTATTTTTAAAAGGAAATGAATCATTCAGCTTCCAAACATGAAAGTTGGATAAACTGAGGCAATCGGGTAAAACCGGAACTACCCAACGTCGAAGACTAAACACTGGTAGAATTCAGTCTCTCAACCTATTTGCTCCAGTGCTCTGAACAACTTCCCTAAATGTGCCTTTTTTACAGATGTAACAATCAGAGGAAATTTCAAAGTAAGCAAGCCAGGTGTGTGCAACAAGGGTTATATTTTATAGCCCAGCAAGGACAACATAGATCCATGTCTTTTTAAACAAATACCAATAAGATCACAAGCTAACATGAGAGAATATAGACACCTAAAGGACTAGAGTACATAGACACACAACATTGCCTCAGTGAAAAATTATATTCTGGACTCTGACAGAGCCTTGAAACCCATGGGTTTTAAATTATAAACACCCATGTAAAAAGTAGCTTAAGTACAAACAGATTTCCTATTTATCCTGTGAATAATTAGGTGATAAAAAATATAGCTTGCTTGTTGAACTAACATTTTTTAGCTCACTGTCTCTGATACACTATCAAGATATCAGCTTGGGCTGTGAGCAACTAATATAGCACAATATTCTACCACCTAAATTAAGTCATCTTTAGGAAAAGAACGAGATGGTAGAGAAACTCAACCTTTAGAAGAGCAACAGGACTGACAGTTTCCAATTTCCCCCAACACAATCCATAGATACGTCATCTATAGCAACTATAGTTTGTAGCAAGTAGTGTTACCAGCAGAAGTTCTTAATTTTAAACATTTCTGAAATAACAAATGTGGTAAGAATATCCTATGGTCATTGCTGCTCTCATTGCAACTCTAACATCTAGAATCAAATGTGGGGAAAATCACATTATTTGTGTTGGCATTTCAAGCTTCATCTGCTTACTACAGTGACTGCTTGCTACTATTTAGCTCAGCTTGTATGATTAGAGACAAAAATGAGAGGAATCAGTTGCTTCGACCTTAATTAGAAGGTTAGTTATGTATACTATGTTTTGAACAGAACATTTGTGTTACAGAAAAAAAAACCAACAACAGCTCGGCCTTCATGATACAGCTAAATTTGACCTAATGCCACGTCTCTCTAAATTTATTTTGGACAGTTAAGAAGTAACTGTTAAACCATCTGGACAAGCATTTTAGTCCACCCGTGGTACTTCCATCATTGATAAGACTTGGATTCTAACACTCTTGCCCAACAGCAGAATCGCCTCCATTTCAGGTGTCATTAACTCTTGAGGGCTGCTCTTCTGCTCTGGTGAAGGACACAACTAGAACTTGCTTATTTAACCGGACAGGTCAAAACCGTGAACAAAGAAGTTGGGAAAGAGGTAAACATTCGTGTGGAGCACACTCATGTCCTACCACTGCCCTTCTTGAAGCAGTCACAAAAAGATGGCATTTCAAAGAAATAAGTCTCCCCAGAAGATACGACCAGTTGTTCAGCTGGGCAGGGAAGGCCCTTCTGAAAGGGTTTACAAAATGCAGAAGGAACATCTAGTTCAGCATATAGAGAATTGTCAAAATATTTTCTATGTTTTCCAAGATGCACTGTTGGTTCCTTTTATAATTTGAAATTACTTTTGTTGTGCTATACAATGAAAGTGTATGAAACAGTAAAAAACAGTCTGAGGACAAGTCACTTTCAAAGTCCAAACCTAACTATTGATCTAATTATTATTAGATTATCATTCATTACTGAATAGGCAAAAGCTTTAAAACTTAGTGCTTTGAGAAATTTTGATGGTGCCAACAAATTCTACAACAAAACACAGTAATAATAATAATCCGTAACAGGTCACAGGTGGCTTGTAATAAATTTGGCATTTATAAAGTCAAGGAAGTACATTCAAGCCCTCCCAGGAAACACAAAGTTCAAACCAAGGGGTGGGACTTTGCAATGCTTTAAAAATACCAGTCTCAAAATCAGGAAGGATTTTTAATACTAAAGATTATCACAGCAATAATTCAAACAAAACAGCTAGATCTATGGATGAAATTGTTACATACAAATTCCTACATGCTAAAACATCATGAATTACTAACCCTTGCTAAATACTAGTTATACATTCATTTGTCCAAGTCGATTTAGTAAGTATTACTGAATATACTCACAGGATAAATACAAAATATACATGACACCAAGATCTGAACATGAAGATATACCACAGCACTTGTTCTTCAGCTTTGAAGATCTAGTATCAGTTTTACCCGTTTAGTTCTACGCCTAGGTTCAATTGTACCTGAAATTTGTCTCTTCCTCCCTTTCACAGTTTGCAGTCTGGCTGGCACTGTAATTTGGAAATACAAATATTCTCTTTCTGGTCTGTTCACGAAATTCTCTAGCACCTTCGATTCCATTGCTATGTGTGTCACCCCAGTTATTGTTTTTCTCTTAACCATATGCAAGATAACTACATTTGAAGTTCACCAACCGCTTCCGTATATTGGGGTGTGACAAACCTACAAGCGAAAAAGATCCAGCATCTAATTCAAACACAGAAAAGCTCCGCACAAGTCTGGCTTACCACAGCAGAATCACACTTCAGGATGCACACGCAAGTTGAAACTAGTTCACTGGCAAAGCAAGAAAGGCTTAAATCCTGAGAATTGAGCTACAGAGGTGAAAGCACTTTAAATGGAGCAAACCGCATGTTTTCATCAGGGAATGAAGTATGTAACCAAACTTTTCCATATTTGGCTCTAACTTAGCTCTAAAGAAATGAAACAGGGGGGTAGGATTCTTTAAGGTACATACCCAATCTTCTGTTGAAGAGGTTTGTTTTTACAGAGGATGAAATTTTAAATTCTATCACGAATTGCATCTTTAAAAAAATATTAAAACACATATCTGTTGTGTCAGCCCTCAGCATTGCAATTATGTCCCATACACTCTACCACTCATTCATACACTTGTATGAAAAGAAATTCAAGAATATGTGAATTTTTACCTTCTTTTCCCTAAAAAGCACACATATTACTGACTAAATGTCCATACAACAAACTGGAGCTTTTGAGAGCTGTAAATGAAACACACAAAAACCCAACTGAACTTCACTTATCAGTTACCAAATTTAAGCTTATTTACACACCTCAGACATTTCACCTTTGATAGAAAAAACTACAAAACCTACGTTAACTCACCTTTCTATACAAGTTCAAAGCTTACTTTGCGCAGACCAAGAGAAGTGACAATACCTGCTTTGCTCTTCTTGCTACACAACCACCTCAGAGCCCCCCACCACGCTTCCTTCACTGTGCTACACGCTTCACATGCTGTGCAGCAAGTTTCCAACCGAGCATCTTCTGAGACCACAGAAGAATCAATACCTATACGGGCTATTTCAGCTGCAGTTCTGACAGCATCAGTTATTTGATTCACTTTCTCAAGTCTAAAGAGTTTCACACATGAATTGCCATCGCTGAAATAAGTGCACGTAATACTAGAGTGTGGCCTGATAGGTTTTTGGTTATTCAGCGACCTGAGTCTAAAATAAATATTTGAGAAGAGAAGCCTTCAAGCTACTTGTTCCAACTTGATAGTCATTTTAATCTGTTTAATCAAATTCACGCAGCTCCCTTAAACATGTTGCCAGACTGAAAGCAGACCTACACTTCATTTGCTCACTCTTCTCCCAAAAATCTATCACAGGAAAAGTGGTTAAGGATAAAAATCACTTAAAGCTTCCTTTACATTCTGAAGACCAGGAGAAATTGGTAGTTATTTCTGTAAAATCCTTCATATAGAAGTTTTAAGAGTCTTCAGGGAGAGAAAACATACCTGCTATAGGCACATATCCAACCCCTTGCTGATATACAGTGGGCATCAGGACCACGGGCTGGGGCTGCATCATCATGGCAGCTGGCAAAGACTTGACACAAAAACCACAGATTAGAACGATTCAAGGAATAGCAAAAAAATCTCAAACAGCAATTAAAACGGTATTTGGAAACAAATTACCACTTTGCAAATCCATGTTCAATATCACAATATGACTACGCTAAGTGCTAATCGATACTAATCGAAGTCTGAGGCAATTAACTGAACTACCATCCTTTTACATGACAATTGGCCTGTAAATCAGTAAAAACCCATCATGTCAAACTAGCCTTTTGCAACAGGGTGATAGGTTTTGTCACTGAAATTTCGTTCCTGAAGTGAATTGTTTTAGAATATGGGCTTAATCAGCCTTCATGCCTTATTCTTGGGCAATGAATATACCACATATTAGTTGTAAATGAAGTTTTAGAGCCAACATGAATTTTATTAAAAGCAGTATACTGCTCCTAGAAGTAAATTTTAGTTCCAATTTTTTTTTTGTTTTGAGGTAAACCAGTACTTTAAATAAAATACCAGCTTAACTCCATTCCCTTTTACCACCACAATTCCTGTTCAGTTTGATCTTGTAAGACATTAAAAGGTCGGACTCTATGTACACTGCATTCATGGGCAGAGAGGTTTAAAGGTTAATTACAAACTCATTTCTCCTGGGATAAAATGGTTCAGACGCAGGGCAGAATGTGAATTTCAAAGCGCAGGGAACATCTGTCCCCAGCTGTGCACTCCACAGCAATTTGGAATGTTTGATGTCGAGTCCAAGGAAGCATTCAGGGCTGCACATAATACCCAACTGCTGCTTCAGGCAAAGGTGACAGATGAGAGAACAGTCTGTGAGCTGCTAAACGGACCAGCGCAACTCAGCAGGTCACCACCGGGAGAAACAGGTGAACCAGAATGGATGTAAAAACCAAAGTCATCAGCAAGGGCATTCAAACTACCCAAGAAAGACCAAAGAGAGAAGAGTTTCCATTATTTTTGCGTTTCAACTGAATTTCTAAAGAATTAGGGGAAAAAAAAATAAGTTGTTAGATTCCATGTGGCTTTTTAGAAATAACAATGGTCCATTTGACTGGAGATTTCTTTTTTTCTATTTTTGTAAGTATAGGAATACGCTGAATTTTTGCCATTGCAAAACCAGATAAATATAAGCACAAATTTACCCCCTCAGCAAAAAGCATTTGCTGCTCTAACTAGTATTTTTGCCGGCTATTCCCAAAGTTAAGTATAATTATTTTAAATGCTAACACACACAAACAGTGAGGTACAATGGAAATATTTCTACTTTAGTCTAAAATATCTCCCTCCCACTACCCAAGAAGCTTCTCTCCCTTTCTCCCCCCGCACTTGGCTTACCGTGTACGACATAACCAGATTAATCATTCCTTCCTTGTCATCACCCTGCCTTCCGCTCAGGCTGTACCATTCATCCTCCACGCTTCCTTGTTTCAGAGACTCAGGAATTGTGATGTGTGTCCAAGCGATGCGGTCATCCATTGAAAAGGCCCGCTGGAACAGAATTAAAAAAAAAAAAAAGTTAATTGTCCTAAAAACCAAAATTAAATTAAAAAAAAATCTTACAATTATTTTTGACTAATACTTGCTTCAGTTTTACGGTATTTTATTTTGCCAATTTTATTTTGAAGTTATTCCTTTTGAAACCACTAAATATTTCAGCCGTCTCCTTTCCAACAAGGATGAACAATGCTTTAAGTGGGATACAGACAGATTGCAGATAGTTAATAACAAGAACTGGAAGACTTGAAGCAGAACACTTGGAGAAACACAACACGCTAAGATCAGCGGGGTCTGTGCGAATCTCATGACTCATATCCAAGGCTATTAAATGAATGTATCAGCTTTGTTCACACCTGGGCGATAGGCTGGGAACTCCAATAAAGCCAGAGCAGACAGGTACTGACTGACAGATTGTTCCAGCGATGAGACAGACACTTCAACCCATCAGCTAAGCCCACAGAAGAGCATCCAAAAGCCTCGCTTGCTTAATGACCACCCAGCCGCTGCTGTTTTACTACACGTAGTAAAAGAGGCAGGAAGAAAAAAGGGCAAACCACAGACTTTAGCCTCAGTTGTAGCCTATTAGTTCCTGCTAATAAATCCTAGAGACTACACACAGGCTGTACCTGACAGTCTGATTCTCAGCATTTCTGAGCCTGGGGAAGCTTTATAAGCCGCGCCTGGGTTAGAGTAACACTGAAGAATTTCTGAGTAAAGCAGTGTTGCATAAACAGGCTCTTTTTAATAGGGACAGCACAGAATATAAAGGCTGCCAGGCATTTTGATAACAAAGAGGAGCTTAAATACCACTCAGACATTTTTGCTTCTCTTTCTTTGCAAGGAACCCTATTAATGCCCTTTACCAGCTACCAAAGGAAAAGTAACAGCTCTGATAGTCTTAGGGAAGAGTGAAGCCTTAAATATTGCAGCTTTTGGGATCCTGAAATATTTTCGTCATCTCCCAGATAGCACAGCTAAGGAACAGCCTTCAGCAACTCAATCCTTTGTTGCAAGATTTCACTTAAAGCAAAATCTCCACAGTCCAAAGAGGAGATGGGGAGGAAGGAAAAAAAAAAAACCACCAACCATATAGCAGTTCTGACCTCATCAAATATCTCTAGGTAAAAAGAGTCCACACCCGGGGGGACAGTGCACTGAATCACTTTGTTCCAGCGGGGGTTCTTGGCTCCGTTATGGGCTGTGGGAGTTTCGTACACAGCGTACCCCAGCCGTATTCGACAATACGGATCCATGCGGGTCATTCCGTAGTTCTTGGCCAGTTTTGCCTGGAAAGATAAGAAAGCCTCTAAGTCTGTAATATTTACAATAGCTTGAGAAGTTAATTACTATCAGTTCACAAAGAGAATCAGGTATTGAACAAAAGACTGGACTCGATGAGTTAGGAAGGAAAAAAAGAAAAACATGAAGAAAACCAGCATTCAGATTAAAAGATAACCCAATGACACCATTAAATGTCTGGGATACCTTGAAAAGTGAGTATCTTTTTAACCTGGTGTAGAAAATACACACCTTCACCATAGCTGAAATAAGATATACAATTACAAGGAAATAATAACAAGTTAAACTTCTGCCTAGGTACCTGCTCTCTGATACACAATCGCAAGCTAACACAATAGGTGGCTTGTCCTCTTCTGCTGAGGCACTTTTAAAGGATGAAGCACAGAAACCCAGCAGCTTCAACAATAACACACAACACAAAATCCCAAACTGGAAAAGCAGTTCAAGTGAGGTAAAATCTAGTAGATCAGGCTCATCAAGGTGATTAAAGAAAACTTAATTCAGCGTGTGCATTTGGTATTGCTTGATTCAGCGGGCAACTTAAATTCTATGTTACCATAAGATCAGACGCTGCATAGAATCAGAAGACACCCAACATACTTTTGCTGTAGCAGAGGAATAGGATAAAACAAGTTGCTGGCAGTCCTGAAGACAACGCTTGGTAGCACTGTGTAGCTATGCCAACGTAGACATCGGGATTTTTGGACACGCTGTTTCTCTGACCAGTACAAAGCAGCCTAGAGTTCTTTTTACAGTAAGAGAAGTGATGAACTATGGTGCTTAGGATGGTTCCCACCTCCAGGACATTTAAACAACTGTAACAGTTGAGACTTGCATAAGATTTAGCCACAACAGCTCCAGCCCTGGCATGGACAGCTCTTTTCTCCTCCAGAGCACACCTTGGTTCAGTAATTAGTGTTAGAGCTGGTGAGAAAGGTCTCAAACTGTTTCTTGTTAATGTGGGTTTAACGTAGGAAAGTTGGCACCTAAATCACACACTTTCTAGATTCTGAAGCGCTGAGATTAAACAGTTTATCATAAAACTTCACCAAAAGAAAAAAGAGCATTTAAATTATCCGTCTAGTAATTTAAGAGGACATGATCAACTGGGCTTAGACAAACCCACCAGCATTCCTACATAGCTGCAAGAAAAAGAACCACAAACAGTAAATTACCTTCCCAAACAACATTTTCTGATCTTTCACCAATTTATAGGAACAGAACTAAGGCACACTGTTGATAGTTTATCAACACATACTTAACTACAGCAGACTTCATCTTCCACAGGTTAACTATGCCATGGTATATCTCCTATCTAAAATGCCAAACTCCTCAATAGACAGCCAAGATTCCTACAACACCCACTCCCAGACAGGTGCAGAAGACTCTCGGGACACCACAGGGGTTTGGTGCCATTCAGACGGACCTTCACAGGCTGGAGAAACATGCAGACAGGAACCTCAAAGGTCAACAAATGAAAATGTAATATTCTGCCCCTGAGGAGGAATAACCACGTGCACAACTACAGGCTGTGGAGTCAACTGGTTGGAGAGCAGCTTTGCAAAGAAGAACCCGGGGGTCTTGGTGGACATCAAGCTGGAACAAGCCAGCAACACACCCTTGCAGCAAAGAAGCATCCCAGGCTGCATTAGGAAAAGCACAGCTAGCATGTCAAGGAAGATGACTCCCTTCTAATCAGTGCTGGGGAGATCATGTCTAGACTACTGTTCTCTAAGTTCTGGGCTCTAGAATGAGGCCAGCAATAGGCCACTTGCACAATTAATTTCAGAGAATCACAGAATGGTTGAGGTTGGATGGAACCTCTAGAAATTGCTTTCTCCAAGCTCCCTACTCAGAGGACGGCCAAATGCTCAGGCAAGTTCTGAGTGTTTCCATGGATGGAATCTCCACAACCCCTTTGGGCAACCTGCTCTGGCAACTCTCACAGTAAAAAGGGTTTTTTTATTAAATGGAGTTTGCTGCATTTCATTATATGCTCAGTGTGCCTCTTGTCTTTCCTCTAGAGAGCATGGCGAAAAGCCCGTCTTCCTCACAAATACCTGAGGGCACGGACTACTCCGAGGTAAGATTGCTCCAAGCTCTCTCAGCCTTTCCTCATATATAACATCCTCCTTAATCCTTGATACAGGGACTGGCTTGGAATGGCAGCTGGGAGGGCAGGGGTGGGAGGAGGTTTGCACTAAAACTCCAGAACTCCCCTATGATTCCATAACAAGTGGTTATTTACAGAAATAGCATCAAAAACAGCCATTAGGTTTTAATCTTCAAGCAAAATAAGAACCTAAAAATAAACAAGGACCGAACCTCATAAAGACTGGTATCAACTCCACCAGCTTACCCATGCAAACAGGAATCTGAATGTTTCTGTACAGAACTGAAGTGAGACATAAAACGTCTTGAATGCCGCACTGTCTGTCCCCTTATCTGGTCCTGGAACTTCTACTGTCTATACTGATTGAATAAACATCCCATGACAAAAAAAACTCTTTAAGCTGCCCAAGCATATAGACAAAGATAAACGACCTATGGAGCAGCACGTAATCAGACAATGGTTTGGGTTGGAAAGAACCATAAAGATTATCTCGTTCCAACCCCCTGCCATGGCAGGGACACCTCCCACCAGACCAGGTTGCACAGAGCCCCGTCCAACCTGGCCTTGAACACCTCCAGTTATAAAATTGCTAGAGCTAAAGTTTTTGTGTTCGAAGTTATTAGGCTGGAAGTCTCTTCTATGCTCTCTGAGCACACACTGGGACACTCATCACAACTAGAAAGAAGGCTGCAACTGAATGCAAGGAATAAGTTCAAGCGTCTAGACCTTAAGGAACTCTGTAAAAGCATCACCCCCAGTGTTCAAAGGAAGGGGCTGTGAAGGAGCAAACCAACCAGTAAAGGACATCAAAATGACAGACCAGTGCCTCTTGTCCTGAGAGACCCTGTACAGGTTTACTCCCCCATAAAGACCTCACCATAAAAGCTGTAACCATACATGTGCCGTTCTAGGCACGGTGTTGAATTTGAGGCTAAGTATTTCTGACATATTGAAGTTAATAGGAAGGACACGTGGTATGCTAATGTAGATAAACTGAATTGGGTTAAGACAGGCAAGTTTTAAAACCTGAGATCTTTGCATAACTAGTGCCGTAATACAGCACTACCAAGAGATTAAAAAAAGGGTAACAAGGGAATAGATGAAGTAGAAAATAAAGAGCTAGGACTATGCACTTGTGATTAAGAAGAAAGCCTGCAGAAAACACCAGGAAAAACAAATGCATTAGAGGAAATGAGAATGGAACACAGCAGTCACTTCAGGAAAAAGATGTACAGCAACTGCAGTTCCCTACAGTATTCTCAAAATTGCTCAGGTCTTCCAGTACTCAATGTTTCTACAGGAAGCTTTCTTAACAGAAGTTCTCAGAGAAACCTACTCACTGAAAAAAGACCAACCCTGTGAGTTTATTTGATTATGTGGGATAATAGCAAGGCTTACAGGAAATTGCTGCACCATGCACTGTGCAGTTATGAAACATGAAACCAGACAAAATACTGATGTACATAGACAGGAAGCTAAAAAGACTTTTAAAATTACTCATTCCGTACATACAAGTAATTTAGCAGCTCAAATTTCAACACAAAATCTTTTTGTCAACACTGATAAAATCGTATTCATTTATTACAATTACTTAATTGTCCAAAGATGGCACCATTTTTACCTGTACTACAGTAATGCTGAGCCTGCCCACAGTACCCATGGGTCCTCCATACTGGAGCTGCTGAGCTGCCTGGGCATCCAGCTGGATCTGCTGCTGCTGCTGGGTTGGGGTAATGCGAAGAAAGTCTTGCGGGAGCTCACCAACATATACCTTAAAAAAGAAACAGAAAACCCACCTTCAAGCTTCAGTCTGCCATTTTCATAACAGAAAGGAGAGAAGACTATAAGTCAATGATAAGCTCAGCAAAAATATTCAGCAGAATTTCGGCTTGTTTTGACAGCATGAACAAAGAACTAATTAAAAGACAAAACTGCCAACTCATGCAGGGAATGTTCTCATGTTCACTTCCAAAAACACTAATTTCCAACATAAGGCTCCGAAAAAAAGTAGGACATACAGAGCCAAAGCTGCTCTGCAGCTCAACATTTAAAGTAGCCCATACAAGAGTCAAGAGCTACCAGGTTTTACATCCTATTTGCATACGACATCTGAAAGCACCCAGCTCTTTGACTTATTCATCACTCCTGCTGCATCCAACCACGCCTGCGACAAGACACAGCACGATGCTTTCATATGAGAGGGTCACTCCCACAGTCACCTTCAAGGCAGATCAGAAGGACAATGTTTCCTATGACCCCAATCCTTCAGCAGAACTAAGCAGCCCTAATGCTTTTGCAATGCTAAAAACCAGCCAGTCTGCAGCTAACCTTGGAGACAACTTGAGGACAAAATTCCACCATCCTCAAAACTGTAACGGAGGAATTAAAAATCTGGTCTACTATAACAACAAACTATGAGGAAAACTTCAAAGTAGCAATATACTATAGGAACTCTGTCACATGCCGGTATGAATCAGCACATAAATTCAGGAAATGGTAGTGTTGGGATGAAAGTTGGATTTAGATCTTAGTCTTTTCCAACCTTAACGATTCTACGATTTTCTGCAAGCTTTACAATAAAGGAAAGCTTCACCTTATTACTTGTCAATTCAACAGCTTGGCCTGGTTCTAGGTTTTTAAGTGCTCAGTGAACATTATCAATAGCACAGACATCACATTAAAATAACAAGCACACTAGAATAATAAATTTTAGAAGGCAAATAAAGCAGCATAGAAAAATTCTAAGCTGTACTCGTTTCTGTTGTCTGCAGAGCTGCTTACATATTTAATACAGAACTGTCCATCGAGAGAAAAGGCAGTGCAATTTCTTGTGTTGCAATGCCAGTAAAGATTACTCAATCGAGTACCTGGCAGAGGCGTCCCTACAGAATGTAATTTCAGAAGCAAACAGGCCTCTAGGACACAGCTTCTGAAGATCAGGCAGCACCTGCACGTCAAGACTGCAGCTTGGAGATGGAAACTGCAGCTCTTGCCAAATCACATTCTGGATGCCTCCTGCTATCTGGGAGCCTCAGGATCCTCGCAACAGGAGGTGTTACATGCCAGAAAGGAAGCTTAGCCAAAAAGCTGAGGAGGAAGCACTGAATGCCTGCTGCTATTGGGAAGGAGGGAGAAGAGGGAGTCAGTTTTACTTACAAGCATCTTAAAATTTTACAGTTAAAATCCTAAGTAGCTTAAGGTGTAGGGGGAGAGGAATGGTGGCAGAGAGGGAAAAGACCAAGCTAAAAGACAGTGCTAATATTAAAAGAAAGCTTATTTAAATTAGGCTGGAAAGCAGTCAGGATCTTGCAACAGCCTTCTCATTAGAACACATTATAAAAAAAAAAAAAAAAAAAAAAAAAGATTTAAGTTTTAAAACAAAACAAAATCCATCTAGGAGAAGTCTGAAATGGCACCAGACTCAGTAAGGCAATGGTGTTTCCAGCACAGCAGGACCCCCCCGACCTTTGGCCTCAAGAATTTTCAAATGTTGTACAATTAACACCTCTAAGAACAGATATCACAAAGATTTCCCATAAGCACAAGTGGTGGTTGCAGCTCCCGTACGTGCAAGCTCCCTCTGTTAACTTCTCAGAAAACAGGACAGCATATTTTGTCTCCATCACCTTACAATGGTCATTGGAAAGCTTGATTCATTCAAACAGAAGTCTAATAAAATAAATTTTAAGAAGTGAAAGACATCAAGTCACCCAAATACCGCTCCAAAATAAAGTATATAACCTAGTCTCTGTGCTGAGGTCCAAAAAGGACAAACAAAACCTGTAAGGGAGACTGAAGTTCTCTTAGAGCGCCTAAGCTGATTTTAGGTCATTTAGTTATGTCACACAAAGCCACATTCTTACCCTGCGGGTGCAGAGCAGAGACACTCAGTGACTGAAGACAGCCAGTGTCACTAAGTTCTCAGAAGATCTGAGTGGCAAAGCCCTCCAGAAGGAAGAGGGGGAACAAGAGAATGGTGTGCTCCCATCTTAAATGTTCAGCTCTGACTGGTATCTGGTGGTAGACTCAGTAAACCACCTAGGAGACATGCTTCTTGAGGAAAACACACTACTTGGGACGTTCTTAGGCCAATTATCAATTGATTCCTTATTAATGGAGACAAATCAGTAGCATGCAATCTTTTTATCTGTGAAGAAACCAGGCTAGTTTATGTCTTCCTCAAAGCATTTAAAAGCAGGCGCGTCATTGCCACCTCCACACCTGAATCAAAAACACTTAAGTATTTAAAGTTTCTTCTTTAAATGGTTTCACTGTTTTTAAGAAGAAGTGAATGAGAGAATTTAAAGAAAAAAAATCAGGACCAGATAAGATGCATCCAAAGGTCCTAAAAGAACTAGCTGATATTTTTCCAAGGCTACTCTCTATCATCTTTGAAAGGTCATGGAGATTAGAAGTAGTCCCCTATAACCGGAGGAAGACAAATCTCATAACCAGCTTTCAAAAGGGCAAGGAGGATGACCTGAGGAACCACAGGCATGTCAGCTTCACTTTGGTTGCTAAGAAATTCATAGAGCAGGTCTTTCTGAAAGCCATTTCTAGACACACAGAGAACAAACAAACAAAACCAACCAAACAACAAAAAAAGCAGGGACAAGCAACAGTCAGCCTTTACCAAGGCTTTACAAAGAAAAAAAAGAAGCCTAATAAGCCTAACTGCCTTCCACAATAAAATTATTAGAACCTGTGAATGAGGAGAGAGGGGTAGGCAGCAAAGCTGGTCATTACAATTCAGATGGGTGGACCACTGGATGGGTGACAAACTGAAGGGGTCAACTGAGCTCAAAAGTGTAAGTTCAACAGATAATGAGGTCGGTTAAACGCAAAAAAGCTTCCTGGAGGGTTGCACCAGGACTAACTTACGGGTCTAGTACTTTTGCCTTATCAATAACCAGAGGTGAGGACAGAACGTACCCTTGCCAGTTTTGAGGATGACACCAGATGTGGGAGGGAATGACTGGCATGCTTGAGGACAGGACCAACAACCAGAGAGACAAAAAGAATTCCATGAGATTCCTGCCAGTAAATTCTACAACAAGTGCAAAGTCCTGCACTTTGGACACAAAAATCCCTGGCACTGGTACAGACTGGAGAACAACTGGCAGGGCTGCAGCTCCTCAGAGAAAACCATGCGGGTCCCCGTGGAGGGCAAGCTAAACACAAGTGAGCAGAGCGCCTGTCCAACAATGAAGCCTAACAGCATACAACACGGGACCAACAAAAGCCCTGCCAGCACGCTGTGGAAGGCGATTGTTTCCCTTTATTTGGCGCTCATTAGACCACATCTGGAACACAGTAACTCGTTCGGGGCCCAGCACTACATGAAAAACAATAAACTTCAGAGAGTCCAGCAAAGATCCACCACACTGGTATCGAACCTACCCTGGGATTAGCATTAAGGAGAAGAATAATCACCATCAATTCCCGGAACAGACTTCTGATTTTTTCTACTCTACCAGCAGACATACCGATATAGATCTTCCTTCTCTCCAAGTCTTGCTTAAAAAAAAAAAAGCCACTGGAAGCAACAGAAAATAAGCCACTTAGTGCCTGATGGTACTTCACTTATCTGGTAGAGAGCAAGAACGTCAAAGTGTTACCAGCATTTTCTGTCAAAGGAACACACTCTAGAGATCAGATCACAGCACTTCCAAATTAATTCACATTTTGTTTAGAAGCACTCAGAGGCATCTTACTCCCTCACCTTTTTAAACAACTTCTGAAATCCGAATTGATTGCAACTATGCATCTTTACAAAGTTCCCAACTCCACAGATCAGGATTTTAATGCTACATACCTCCAAATTATAATAAGAAACAAAATGCCTAATAAAATACTTCATTATACCACACAATTATTTTGGTGATGGGAGTTTGTCTTTACCCAAATTCACTTGTGTGACAGCATAGCATACATCAATCGTAGACAATACAAACAATTTTTTCTGAACAAAGGTGACAAAAAAACAAACCATCAAAGTTTTGAAGAATCTCAAGACGAAGCTTCAAATAAAGTCTTGCATAGTTAAATGGTAGTATTAGGACAAGAAAAGAGAATTTATTATAAATACAGCCTGCCCATTAGAAGATTTCTCATCATCAGAGTAGCGATTATTAGAAAAATTAGGAGCAGAAATGTAAGTAGTCCTAGCCTGATACTTGATCTAATTTTGGAGGACCTGACATACTTGCCAGCATGGTGAATACCATAAAGATTAATTTTGGGTGTGCTTGGCTAGCTAAGGAATCACAAATACAAGGTTTTTGTCTCCCAGACAAAATCTATAGCCTGATCAAACTGTTTATTAATACCTCTCACTTGGGAAAGGTATCACTTAGCATTCAGCTACAGTTTAGATTTCAAAAGCTGTTTTGTTCTGAAATGATTAAAAAAATTGATTAATTCCACAACATCCTGAAAACAGCCAGAGAAATCTATTCTAGCAGAATATCTATCAGTAACAAATAGGATGGATCCCAGTTCTGTTCCACCTGAAAAACTAAGCAGCAATCATAAATTTCAATTACTCAAGCATCATCACAAACTAGAAAGCACAAGTATAAAACGAGACTGGCAACAGTACAGCAGCATCCTTTATTTTCTTACCTGCATGAAACAACCTTGAATATTTTCTTGCCTGATCGTACAGAAAGAGACTGAACTGTTCTTTGCAGCTAAAGAAAAAATGTTTCCCAATCCTTTAGCACCATTTAGTGGCTACCCATTTGTAATGCACTGTATGCACAGAAACAAGTAAAATTCTATCTTCTGCAAATTCTACAGAGAATTAAGAAAGGCTGGCATGTATCATATCAACATCCCCACCTACGAACAGCAGCTTAGTACTGCATAATTTATTCATTCATCTAAAAACAGTCAAATCTCTAAGGTGGTTAAGAGAAGGAAGAAACACATGTACAACAATGATAGGAACATGTAAGAAAAAAAACCAAGCAGAAAGCCAAAGTTGTACAAGAGAAATTATCATACACCTTTCCATTTGTCAGGCTTAAATTAATTTTAAGTAACAAAACATTATTGAGAGATCATACAGGAGTACCCGAGTAAGACACCTAGAAAGGTAACATCCTAAGCAAAGAGAAGCAGCTCCTTTAAATCATTTAAGGACTGGGCAGCTACAATATTCAAACATCTGCAGGATTACAACTACACCCGCAACAGTTCTCTCTAAATTCTTATCTCAACCCAGGAAGAGGATTTCAGCAAGCTAAACCATGCTTTTCTGAGTACAGCCTGTTCTATATTGACAGAATTATCTTTGAGTGCAACCACACCATCGACTCCCAAACACCAAGCCTTTGGGGACAGCAGGTACATAATTCACCACAGGTTCAACCAGAACAGCAGTTGCTGTCTTTTCATTATACCTTCAAAAGCCAACAAAAAGCTTAATTCACCTTTTTACCTTAATTCTCCACTTAAAACTTTTATTCCAACAACAAAGCCATCATCACAACCCTTTGTAAAAGAAATCTATTCTGGAAGGCCAGACAAATAAGGCATTTTAAGGAACTGAATCGGTGATCATATGACATTACTGTCATAAGATAACAACAGACAGCGATACAGTTTTTCAACATCAGCAGATTAATAATTCACTCCTCTGGTCTTTCACCAAGGTTGCACAGACACCCACCAAAAAGCAGCTGTTTCTAGACAATAAAATACAGCAGTTTAAACCGTTTAAGAAAACCTTACTTCACCTGCAGAGCAACATCGTATTGTCAGCTCCGAGCAGACAGGAGGAACAGGCAGGAACGACCAGAGCTGCTGTTACACCGCAGTTACCGCGCAGCAGAACACCCCGGCCTGGGGCAAGATTATTCCAAGGCAAAACTAAACAGCAACACACTCGCAGCAAACCGTGAGCACATAAGATTGCTTTGAGCCGGCGGGGTTCGTCCCCCCCTCCACACGCCTACCGCGGATTCTGCCAGCGCGCTTCACGTTCCAGCTCTCAGGTGGCGGTTTCAGAGACATCTCCCTGGACCTGCCCAGCCCAGACACGAGGGCAGAACGCTCTGCTCCGCTCCCAAGAGAAAGAGCTTTCGCTTTGGCGCCGTTTAAGCCGTTCCCTCCTCCGGCAGGCCCTCCAGGGCCGGCGGAGCAGCCCCCTCAGGCCCTACCCCAGGCAGGAGAGTCTTCCCCCGCCTTTCCCCCAGCCCCTTCGCAAGCAGAGCCAAGAGCAGCGGCGCTCTCCTTCCGCCGCGCCACGGCAGGCTGCCGAAGCACAGAGCAGAAGGGGCGAGCAGAAGCCGGGCCGCGGGGCCAGAGGCCGGAGCCCCAAAGGGTCGAGCCGGGCCGGGCCTCGCCAACCCACGGCGGTGCGGCTGCCAGGAGACGCCCTGCAGAGCCCCCTCGGGCGGCAGCACTCACCGGGCCGCGCTGGGTGCTGACGGTGGTCGCCATGGCGCCGGGCCCGCGGCCTCCCGTCCCGTCCCTTCCGTTCCCTTCTCTGTTTTACTTTTTTCACACTATCCCTTTTACTTTTCCCATTCCTTCAGTGAAGACAAAACACAGCACATCCAGACAAACATGTTAAGAGTGTAAAGGCAGCTTGTGCAATCCTTTCCACTGCTGTATTGCCTACAACACTGCCAATAACATGCTCCAGTGCTCCATAAGGCTTTCACTTCCTTCTGTGACAGATGCCCAAAAGCAATACCCACCCCAGCTTCATCAAACTTGTGCTTTAATGGAAAACTTGAACAGCAATCGCCCACACTTTTATATCAGCACCTTTGCGTCCACACACTCCATAACTTCCATTTAGGAAGTTATTCTGCCTTAATGTGGTTAAGAACTCCGACACACAAACCAGTCACTGCAGAGTAATAACTTACAAAGCATCAGAAGTTCCCTGGTAGCTGCATGCACATTCTTATCCCAAGACAGCCTTCAGCAGATGTGAGTTAAACCACTCTGTCTTAGAGGGTGCAAATTAACAGTTAGGATGAAGCTGGTACCTAATTTGTTCCCTCTTCAGTGCCAGTGCCTGATTGTATCACTCAGTCTCTCTTTTAACAACTGTTAAAATACGCATACAAATTCTTGTGCCACTTGTTATCTTCTATACAGGGAGATAAGTGGAAATGATGATAAATCATGAGGAAGCATTTCCCTTCTCAGTCAGTAAGCAGGACCTTCAGCAGTCTCTGGCCAGCATCATTTAGCAATACCTATTAACTACAGAGGGACAGAGAGGAAAACCCACACAGGGCAAAGATTAGCTGGAAAGGTGTGCACACAATGTAAAGACTGGTGTTGTGTGAAATTCTCTCCTCTGAAGAAGGTTAGCACAAGGTTCCGTTTGCTGGCCTAAGTGTTACTTACACAGAGCAGTGCCAGCAGCAGCAGACTTAGCTGCCTTGGCAGATAAGCATGGCTTTTCTTTCCTGACAGGAAAGCAGCATTAGCATCCCTAAGAGTTTAATATGAGGAGTCAGGTCCTATAAAAATCACGGAGCTGACAAAAAAAAAAAAAAATCAAACAATCAAAACTCTGACACTTGAAAACAGCGTAATCAGAGTACTGCTGGTATCTACTGGTCTTCTCATCAACTTTTAATGAGGGTGTGTCTCCAGTATGATGCCTAGTGGTGTCTTTATAGTTATCAGGTTGTAATTCATC
>JAVSBS010000433.1:0-11320 GCA_033124195.1 Coracias cyanogaster
AACATTCCAACACCCCCCCCACCCCCCCCCCCAAAAAAAAAAAAAAAAAAAGAAAAAATCTCCGGTAATGGACTGGGTAACACAACAGTGGGATACTAAAATTGCTGGGACTGTTTATTTCGAAAGAGTGTCTCCTTTCTGATTTATCTATGAAGTATAAATAGCGAAGGCGCATTAAAATTCTGTTCTCTTTGTCTCACAAGGTAAGAACAAGATGACACTCGGAACTGGAAGCAAGCTAATCTTACACTGAGCAAAGGTAAGAGTACAACACAGAAACAGCATTTAAGAAGTATTGCCATTAAACAGAGGATTATTCAAAAAGGATTAAAATTGATGTGAATTAAAGGAACATTCAGTTATGGTAGTGTGGACAAAGAAAAGAAGATTTAGGGTGGATGAAAAACTGCATCTAAACATTGGTTCCTTTGAGAGTAAAGACAATTGCTAGTTATTAGGCAATAGGGAAAAAAAAGCTGATTGTCCTAATTATTATGTTCAATATTCTACTAAGGCATCTGTGGCTGGCACCTCCTGGGAACTGGAATACTGCACTTGATGTTCTTCAGATCCCATCCAGCATGACCATTCTCTCAATTCTAGCTGAATTGGAAAAAAAACAAAAAAAAACAACCCCAACAAAAAAGCCTATACATGTAGGATCAGCTAAATTCTGCATTTTAGATAGGAAAATTATGCTGGAGCTGCACTTGACAACATTATTTATGTTTAAGTTACTACTTGTAATATTGACCTTAAAATATATTCCTCATTTAATAAGTAGTCCTATAGACTTCATTTAAACCAAAAGTGTATGGTTAGGCAAATGCCTGCTTGCAGCAGCAAGGAATGGGCTGAAGACAAACATTTTGTTTACACTCATGCTTAGCTACATCGGTACAAAAACCGTGCAATGAAAACTGAAAATATCTGGGACCATGTTGTGTCTAAAGGATCATTCAGTCTACGTTAAAAATATTTAACTAACGAAGTATAAATTACTTACATTTGTAAAGCACTTTGTAATACCATAAACAAATACTAAGTATTTACTTTCTGTTATTACATTAACAGGAACTATCTTATAATAGTATCAGAAAAAAAACACTCTAGAACTTCATAGATATATTAATTCACACACTTTATAGATCATGCAAAGACAGCCTGAATGAGCCATACTATTTCTAAGTTGATTTAAATGCTGTAGCAAAAGCTTATAAACCTACAGTCTAATGCATACCAGAAACAGCTGGAAAGCTGCAGTAAGTACTCCAGCATAAACCGTTATTGAAATATGAGTGAACAAAATTTATTTTATCCTACAATATAATCTCTTTTTCACTGCTGTACTGCTCAAACTCTTCTTTCACCACCCCAGCAGTAACTGGGACTAATGCTAAGGAAATGGGGGGAAAAGTAAGTGAATGAGCAGCATAGTGCTGACATATGTCATAGGTCCCCAATGTATCTGTTATGTCAGTGCTAAACAAGAAGCATGCACAAGCCAGTCAGAAAGGTCACTGCTCTAAATGAGAATCCAAGAGCCCTACCCTATGCTCTTCCTGCTGTAGTCACTTCCTGTCACAACATACAGACTATTTTCCCTTGGTACTCACTTTGGCAAGAGGGAGTAACTACTCGCAAATGTGACTTGAAATGCCCTTACTAGCATCTGAGTCAAGAAATCTGTGACAACATAGCAGCTCCTCCTGTTTGAGGTAGGAATGAATAAATCGCCTTCTCTCACACTTTGCAATAACTTATATAGCTGATTGTGTGGCACTAAATGAGAAACAGGTAAATAAACCATATAGAGTTGATAATGATTAACGGAATTACTCATTAATATGTGTACTTCAAGTAAGAAGGCTATACATAGCTGCTTTTACCTGTTCTTTCATCTGTATTAAATTCAGTATTCCAGAATGTACAGTAAATAACATAACATAGCTGAAAGCTATTTGGGCTGAGACTAAATGCTTGTAAGAGAGCTGTGCTATGATACTAGGTCACATCCTGATCAATTAACAGCTTGATCTATTAGAGGAAAAGAAAGATGAAAATTAAACTGCATCTGTTGCAAAAGGGTGGGAATAAAGACTTGCCTTGTTCCAATTTGCTACATAATTATCTTTAGAAATATTCCTAAAACTCTTTGAAGGAGGTGTATGACAGTTACCAGTTATGTTATTATGTTATTTATTATTGTTATAGAAAAAACATACAATGCTTAGAAAGAAATTTAACTGTAACTATTTTTTCTTTAACTTGTTGAGCGCAATGAGGTTCTGAGATCACTAGGAGAGAAGGCTGAGAATCTGTCATTCTTGAAAGTTACCATTCTTAGATTCTGTCATCTAAACACAGCATTAGTATTTTAAAGAATTATATGAAATCCAAGCCCTGTATTTTCAACACATGTAAGCTTATTATTAACTCTGACTATAATCAGAAGAACATTTTAATAACACATGCTTAAATTTAAAAGTTTCCTTTGGTCCTACTGACATTTTCTAATCAGCCACTTTTCAGTACTTTCCATCAGCTCTATTATTTTTGCTGAGCAAACTAGACTTTCAGTCCCACTCTGGACACTCCTGATTATTGTTAGCACACAGAGAGATGACCAATATGGTGAAGGCCCAGTAGTTGTAATTGAGGGCTTTGGAATTTTTACATCAGAATGAGTATCTCAAAAAGATAGTATCATTAAAGATTAAATGGTTTGTTCTACATATCAACAACCTTATCACACTTTTGTTAACCTGTTCAGTCATAACAATCTATGTCTCCCATCCCCTTTAAGCTACAAGTGAATGTTTTCCTAATCCAATATTTACCAGAGCACCATAAACTACCACAAAGAACAAAAGACTTAGGCAGAAAAGTTTAATAGTTGTTTAAATAATTCTCTGCCTTTCTCTGTGTAAAAGGGCTCTACTCTTGAATTAAATGACAGGATCATGTTAAATACATCTCTGTGTACATGAAGATTTTCTACAAAGATGCACCTGTTAATTTGCACTCAGGCCTCTGCTTGCTCAGTTAAGAAAAAAGGACCTCAGGCTCTTCGGACTACAAGAGGAAAAAAGCAGGTGACAATCAAAAGGAAAAAAAGAAGTTAATTCTCGGTTGTATGGTTGGCTTGCAGAAGAAAAGCTTTTTTGTCTTTTAACAGATGGAGAAACTGGAAGTAAACTGACTTGTGGCAGTCAATATAATCTTGTAGGGAGTGGGAGAATGAAACGAGAACAATTTCAGGTGATAATTTCTTTTTTAAAAAAAGATTTGCTTATTCATACTTTATATCCCTTGAAACTATATCTTTCCAGTGGCTAGCAGTACAGATTTAATAATTCATCTGAGGCATAAATTTGACATTTTAGGTCTCCACCAGGGAGTGTAGGTTCTTCACAAAATTTAAATACTATTTATTTTAAACCAGCAAAAGTCTGCTTCTGCTTCATATGAACTCTGCTATTCAAGAGTGGTCTCCCACATTCACAGTGTGTAAGACAGGTACTATGAACTGGCTGTAAAGATCAAATCACAGTTCCAATGCAGGTATGTCGCAAAGTCTTGGTGGACTTGGCAGTGCGTTAACGGCTGGACTCAAGCTTAAGAGTGTTTTCCAGCCTGAATGATTCTATGTTACTATGAAAGCCATAGAAAGTGAAGCTACAACTCCAGCCCATCAGTAAGTGGCTCAGATTGTAAAGTGCAAAAATCTCCAATCCAGCCTGTCTGAAAAACCTTTCCTCAAATATTAGGCTACTCAAAGCAACACCACCATCATAGTGTCTGTTAGGAAAATGATAACAATTTTATGTAATAGAATGCAATTAATAAAGGTTTGGCAGGTATAAAGCTACTGTGCGGTCTTACAGATCCTACAAAGAATGACGCAAACACTTGCTGACACTGCAGAAATTCTACACAGGGGCCTAACCCCAAAGTCAGTGGTTCTTGCAGAGGACTTCTTTTACAAATAGAAAGAGGAAGAGAATCAATTCCTCAATATGAGCTGCATCAAAAATTCATAATGGACTTGACTTGTGAAAGGCTAAAATGACACAGGGAAATTGGTTTATATGTGCTAAACAGACTGAAGCAACTCAACCCAACAAGGAAATACAATTCTCTGGCATGTTCACTGAATGAGCAGGTTTAGTGCATGTTTCACAGCAGCAACAAAACCAAACACTCTGTAGAAGAAACAAGCTTCCATCAGCCAGAAAGGATATCAAGGACAATATTCATGGTGTAACTTCACTATAACTTTGTTTGGATTCCCAGAAGGAGCAAAATGGAGTAGTAAGTCTCCCATGGAGCCTGATATTTAGAAGCTGGGTTATCACAGAAGAGCTCCAGAAAGTGAGACTGCAAGAGTAATTCAAAGTATATGAAGTATGGTCAGAAAATTCTTTGTTCTCTCACATCATTTCATGGTGGAGGTGATCATCCATAAACCTTAAGAAATATGTGGTCATTGTTCATTTGGGTACTTGCAGTAAATTCCAGTATACTACAGTTAATAGTTGAAGCAGCGTGTATTTTCTGCTGCAGCCATTATTCATTCTAATAATAGTAGTATTCTGTGTTAGCTCAACTACATGAGAACCATCAGTTAGTGTTAAAACTGTTGTTGCAAGTTCCTGAACAGATTATAACTGACAACAGAACTCAGCTCACATTTCAAGTATTTGTCATAATAAACAGTATTTAAAACCTCACATCAGCTTCTTTCCAGATTCCCAGAAAGAGATGAATAGAAAGATTTAATCAGACATACAGACAGATTATTATAACCCCATATACATTAAGTCTACAACACAAGGTTATACTTTTTTTACATTAATTATAGAATTGCATCCTACACTACTGTAAATCAGACACTAGCAATACTGTTTATAGAATGCTTGGACTTCTTTGTTAGAGACTGAGTGTCCAAAGAAATCCCCCAAAAAACAAGTACAAGGGTTTTTTCAGTTTATATTGAACAGGAATATTACCTGCAAGTTGATGTTCCTGATTTTAAAAGAATTATGACAAATCAGCATGAGTAGCTACACTGGACTATGCAATTACCTAGAAAAAAGGTAAAATAAAAAAAAAAAATCTTATACTACAGTTTTGCATTACTGCTGGTCTAGAATAATTGAGGATTGCTTCCAAAAAAATGGAATGTCAATTGACTTATCCCTAGTCTTGCTCTCCCACTGTTTCTCTTGCACTGAATCTAATTATGATCTTTAAGGTCCCTTTCAACCTCAACCACTCCATGATTCTACGATCTTGCAGTGAACAAGGTGAGTTGGTTCAGCTCACAGATCTGACAGAAATCCACAAATAAAATTAACAGTTTTCTAACAAATCTACAAAATGGAACAAACTCACCTCAAAGGCATGTGATCAGTAGACTCAGTGCAAAGGGAAGGTGTCCACAACTGAAGCATGATAATGTCTGCTCAATGTTACGCTCAATTAATAGTTATGTCAAGCCACATTTTAAATTGAAGACTATGGAAACAAAATAATGAAATTCTGCATTGATTATGCCTACTCATATGCCTTCCAGAGATAGTGCTGAAGTAGCACATAGAAATATGCGAGCCAACTTTCATGCACTAGTGCTGGAAGACATTCTATAATCGGGATGTCTGATGAAAAAGGCAGCAAGCTTGTGACAGTCCCCTCAAGCCTCTATCCTTCTAAGGAGATACAGCTAATACTGCTGCTTCGGAAAAAAATATTCACTAGAGAGAAAATGTCCCAATAGTGACACAATGCAAAGGAGCTTTTTCACTACACTGATAAAGCAGAATGAAACAAGTATGTGCTTTATCTCAGTCTAGCCTCTCTCAAATCCTCCTGCTTGCAGCAAAGTCTCTCTGTATATGGATGTCTCAAAGAAAGGGTCCACAGCAGAAACTAGATAGTAAATAGGTATTGTAGTACCTAGTACTCTAGCTATGTCACCTTTAAAAGTGTGATGTAACATTCCTGTTTTGACAATGAGTTGAAAAGATTTTAAAATCATAGTGGTTGCATATGGAAGTTTGGACTTAAAAAACATTTTTGTCAACCAGATATAGGCATTTCTATGTATTTAAGAAGAGCAGAATTAATCTGGCCTTGAGTTTTATAATTTAAGAAGAAAACATACTGTAACTTTCATGCTTGTAATTTCTGGCCTCTTGATTTTGTCCAAGGACATGAGGCATGAGAAACTAAGTCAAGTTTCCGGAGACAGTCTGTTACAGGCACCTGCAGATGCTGCTCCATTTTCCAGACAGTCGCAGTTTGGTCAGATGAGAAATCCAAATCCATGAATGGTTTTGGCAGTCACAGGATTTCCAGAATATAAGTCAAGATTTCAGCCAGACTCTTATGTGTTAAAAAAGACCATAAGATCTCTTCCTAAGCAGAACTCTTCACTGATTTAAATGTTCCAGAATGGATGGAACTAAGTAAACCCAAGATGTTTAAGAAACTTGAAATCCTGCCGAAATTTCTGAAAGTACCTGGAACTTTAAATTCCTGTGTGCGTTGTATTTCCCTCTAGCTCTAATCATAATTGAAATGGTAAGTAACGAATCCCTTAGTTCAGGACTGAATACTTTGTTTATAGCAATCTGGAACTACTGCTACATTCTATAGAAGTAGCAAGAGACCCATTAATTTTGCTGGCTCCTAAGGAAAGCAGAGACCAATTTATCAATTAGTCTTTAAGTTCAAGTTTCTTTCTCTTTAATCATTTAAAAATAAAACTCAAAACAGACTCTGAGAATACAGCTAATTTTCAAAACACAGTAACATAAAGTGCTTTTAAAAATATATTTCCTTTAACAGTTTACTTCAGTTACTCTTCCCACACCCAGGAATCACTGCTTACAATACTATTCTGACATTAAAAACCCACATTTTTTTTGTCATTCTCAAAACAGCTCTGTGCTAATGTGGCATAAGGCATTCCATCTACATCAAAAAGCAGATGCTGGTCAAGTGAGCAGTCAGGTTCTGCTCTTCCATTCATTACTGGTCAGAGTGTACCACATTTCCTTCCAGACTGAACATCAGTATTTCCTATCTGCAGCATACACTTTGTAGCTGTTGGATACGTAGATTTTTCCCATTATAAAAAGGAGATAGAAAGAGGAACTGCAATGAAAAGAAGGCAGGCTAAGTCCTGCATTTTCCTTTATAACATCTAGCCTGTGCACTGTTTTTGAGCAGTGAAACTGCTTTTTAAAAATCACATTAACTAAAAATTGTTTCCCTCTGCTATTGCAGCATTTAGCTGAACTACACGAACAGAGAAGCACACCCTTACTTCAAGGACACCATACACTGATAGAAAAAGCCATGACATCCAGATCCCAGTAAAAGCAAGATAGTATCAGAGCAATTTCATATAGTTCACATTGGAATATCTGTGATTAGACTTATGTAAACAAGACTCTGACGTACTGATGCTCATAACTTCTCGTTGCCTGCTCCTTTTAACTCATTGAGGCACAGGATGCACTTCACGACTTTAGTTAAAAAGTTAATTGTTCTTCCTGACACATGTCACACATTTGTCCTCATAAAGCATTCATTCATAAGTGCCATGGGAAGAGAAGTGCCTCCCAGACAACCAGTGAAACCTAGCAGGAGCTGAAAGCAGCATTAACTACAACACTGAGACACACTTAATGGGACAGCTTAAACTCTGGCGTGTCTCTCATTTCAAGAAATTGCTGTAGCCACTCATCCTGAAGCTTGCCACCAGGGATTAAAAATGTTTTGGTGATACCATACAGTCTGTGATATTCTCTAGACCACCTGTAGTTAGAAACATTTAATTTTCAAATCATCAGTGATATGAAGATGCCCAATTTCTATTAAATCAAATGGTTTGGGGAGGCTGTGTCTATATGTCTAGCAAGGACACTAGAAACATGTTTAAAATAGTATTTCAGCTGACCTTTATGCTTTTCAACATCCCAGTTCACGTTAAGAATCTCTTCCTGTCTGTGACAACACAATAAATAAACCAGATACTCAAGACCTTCTCAGTTCTTCAATTCTTACCATTTTTTCCTCTTAGGATGTTCACTTTGGAAAATGTTTAACTGGCATATAAAATCTGCTGCCAACATAGCCACTTTCTGTGAAGGATTTTTTTTAAAGTCTTGCATAAGCTACAGCCAGCTAGCAGCTTGTCAAAGTATCAGTTGAAACAGCAGGTTCAAAGTCACGGAATCTCAGTTTATGTTATACTCCAGAGATTCCTGAAGTAGCAGAATCATGCGCATTACTGTGTGGGCAAAATAAGAAAGACAGATGTTCTACTGACCTTTCCCCATTGGAAGCTACTCCACTATACTAACAGCTGCACTACAGATGTCTCTCAAGTTGTACCAAGGACTCCACAGTGATAAAAATGGAAAGTGAACTAAGATAATACCACCCGATTCACATTGCAAAAAGACTGTAAATTTCTTGGTGGAAAATTTCTTGAGGGTCAGTTAAAATTGACCAAAATAACTTTCTTAACCAAATTATTCCTAACCAATCCTAAAAAAAAAAAAAAGAAGAAAGGAAAAAGAAGAAAGGCTGATATTCTAACCCAACATTTCTTGAATTATCTGGGAAAGCCTAAGTGACGGAGCTTCAATATTGAGAGAATTCAAGCAACATCAGAAAAATGTGCTGCTCTGTTGCAATTAGCATAAGCATAATTAATGTACTTTGAAGCTTCCAGTGTCTGCAGCAATTAGAAAAGTCAAAGCAGGAAAGGAGTTTAATTTTTAATGGTTAATGTTATGTTATGCTTTTAGAGTTTGACTAGTCATGCATTGAATAATGACATTATAAAATAATGAAATTAAAACTTAAGGAAGACAAGGGACTGTCATTTCCAAATGAAACGGGAAGAAGAAAACGCTGGATAAACAGGCCACATTAACAAATACTAGAAGAATTTACACAGCTATGGTCTTGTTCTACTAGGGGCTCCATGCTGAGAATTTCAGATGTTGAAAGCTGATGCACAGCTCAGCAAATAGCAAAGACTCTGCTCAGATCAAGTGTTCACCTCTGTGGCAAAGCTAGTCAGTGACATACAATAAAGAAACCTGGCTGCAAATTCCCCAGAACATCGTAGTAAAGTTTGTTTGGATACAAACAGCAACATTGCTTCAACTTGCTTTCCTCCTTCACTTCAAAACTTCTAATGTAGAACTGCTGCAGGAGTGGTTAAGTATCGGTCTACTCATTCCTTCCATCTTACAAATTTTTGAAGGCTAATAATTATTTGGTCACAATGAGAACTAACTGTATTTTTCCAAAACTTAAGGAGGAAAAAAAATGTTTTCAAGAATTCTGTATCTCTCCAGCTTTCTCTTCTTTTTGTGGAATATGATATTTGTTTCTATTTTGCACCAAGGACCACAGCTGTGGCATTGTATTTAGACAACCTGAAAAACAGTTGGTTTTGGCAATTATTGATCAGAACTTCCAAGGACAATTAAGCTTTTGGTTTTACCACTTAAGGTAATGATTACTCTGTAAAGAGTCTAATGATTTTAGGAGTGCTTTTTGTGAACCTTACTATCTTGACTTCCATTTGTTCATAGCACTATCACTTCACCTAGTCTAGCACAAGATACATACGTGTTGGAAAGGCTTCCCTGGTGGTTAAACAATCAAAAGTCCTAAATTAATAGGTAATTGAACCTACGTGTAGCTTTAATGTATTGAAGCCAGTAAGGCTAGTTCTGTGCTTGAAGTTGTGTACTCTCTTACTTTATCATATAGGAGATTTCACTTCTGTCAGAAATATGAGGAAAATTACATGGCTTTTACAAGTTCTCTGATAAGATTCAAACCAAGGCACACTTATACACACAGTATGGGAGTATTTTCTCAGGGGAATTCTGTCATTCTAACACTGTCACTGATGTTTCACCTGTCTTTCTGAACTGCGTATTTTTACATCTATCATCAGGGGTTTACTATCTAGTATACACCATCTGAGGCACCTGGTCTGCAATGGCTGATTATCATTACCTTAATTAAATAAATATTTTATCTACCCCACAAGGATGTCAATAGTAGTGCACTGTACTGGTAATGTGATCACTTGCATATACAATGTACATATATTCCCTCATGTGATTTAGAAAGCATTTAGAAAGCTTCTAAAATAAAGGTGACATGGTAGAAAGTAGTAATAGGGTCTTCACTGCACTCTTCTTCGAATTGCCCTGATCTTAGCCTTTTTTTTCCCTACCATTGCAACTAGCATCCAGCAATTTTTCTATAGCAATAATTTACAAATCCCACGAGGAGCTGGTATATATTGCACATTCAAGCACACTGCAGCGCTTCTGTAATGACTCTGCACAGTATTCACTGCAAAAAAATGCAACCCATGGGCAAGATTTCAGCCAATGTTGAAAAAGAAATACGTGCTAGGGCCCTCAAACACAGAGTAACAGGAAAGTATGAACTATTTAAAAATGGGCTACTTACTGATTAAATGGAAAGATTACACATTTAGAAGAAAAAAGGGGGGGGAGGGGAACACCATATCTTCTGAATTGTTTATAGAGTCCTTGAAAGCTTTCATACAAACCAAACAGGAAGTGACAAAAGCATATAATTGTAGTTAGGATAGGCGTTAATGAACAGAGTATGTTCAATCACCTACTTGAGAATATTTGGGACAGCCAAGGTCCTTTGTGTACTGGCAAACCAGAACTGAAAAACCCTACTACACCCTAACTGATCTTCTTGAGAGCAAAATACCAGTATACGTATACATGAACAGAGGTGCTCAATTCAAAGCAGAATATCCATATAAAACCAGCACAAAATATCTACCCTAGCAGAAAGGAAGAAATTAACACAAGTCTGTCTGGACTTGATAGCTGCTGTCTACAATACCTTCTTTTAAAAACAGATAATTAAAACCTGCTCATCTTGTTGAGTATTTCTGATCATCAATTATATGGTTTATTATATTCTGATCATCAATTATATGGTTCAAAATTAATATTTGTTATTATGATTTTCAAACACAAACTTCAAACAAATAAGAAGAGCATTTCTTTCTAAATTGTGTTTAAATAACTTGTTTTCAAATCCTTTGCTTTCCTTTCTCTGAATTATTTGTTTCTCCTTAAAATGCCTTGTTTTCTGATTGAAGCAATATATAGTGATCCACCAGACCATGTTCAGAGGAGGAATCTTAGGTGGGGTGAAAGAAGTAAAAAAGCTGCACTAGAGGGGGGGGGGGGGGGGGGGAAACAACACCAAAAAAAATTAACAA
>JAVSBS010000433.1:11420-21804 GCA_033124195.1 Coracias cyanogaster
CCCCCCCCCCCCCCAATCCACAGCAATGATAATGAAGCACAAATCCATAAATCATTGCTCAAGATCTCTCTGTTAGCACTGTACAAATACCACTGACATCTCATTTAGCAACACTTCAAGTAAAACCTTGAAAAGCATTTCCTCATTTTGCATTTGTAGTCTCTCCAGAATTTTCTTCCCAGTCTTGGTTTGCAATATGTATATATCTTAAAACATGATTATTCAAATAAACCCTGAGGAAGCACTTAACACCCGTCCAGAACTGAAAAAAGACATTCTTCCTGGAACATTAAATGTAAGCACACAAACAATCCTGGCTGACGTTCAAACTGTGTTTGTGAACAAGCAAAGACTTGACTGAATTTTCTCAAAGCTGGATATGAAAGTTTTAGCCCTGGCTTGGTATTTGTGAACATTTTCTGTCTAAATTTTTGCTATTGCCATTTCAATTTCACAGTTGGAAAAGGTCACATGACTTCCAATGTCTGAAAAAACTTAGGCTAACTCGTGCCAAAAAAACCTCAAACCAACAACAGCAACAGAAAACACCTCACAAAACCCCCCAACTTCAACCTTGCCTATGGGTTCACACTAAGTTTAATGACAGGAAAACAGATTCAGTACATCTCTTAACTGCAAGGACTACTAGGAATGCCATGGCCAGCTGCCTAAAATACAATTCTTTGTTGAACCAAAATATGGACATTTGAGCACACAAACACAGGTACATACTCATAGATTTCTTCTGTATATTTTTTCAGTTGGTCAAACCTCTTCAAACTAAAATTTATATTCACTTAATGCTCCGGCAGTTCAGAAACAGCAAATGAAAGCTAACAACGTGGAATTCAGAAAACCACAGGCATGTGGGAAAATTGGGGGATTTTTATGAACTAAGATGGTGAGAATACAGCACTTAGTGTGTTCCAACCATTTGTTGTAGTGGGAAAACCACACCATTTTTCATATAAGAATACATTTTAAAATATTATTTAATATATACATATTAAATGTCTATGCATTATACCATGCACTGTGTACACACACACAGAGTCACTTGTCAGCAGAAAATATGCAACTTTGCCCAGTAATTCAGGAAAGCAAGGTACAGTTACTTTTCCACAATATAGTCATCTTTATTATTATACAAACACTGTTCTTTCGTTCTATGCATCATACCACCCGTGTAACAGGAGAATTAGAAAAAGAAAAATTCTAGGTCATCCCTGAGGCAGCTCTGTTCGTTACCTTTTCTGCTGCCCGCCTCACTCCCAGGGATCACTTTTAGGCACAAGACCACCAGAATCAGCTAAACCCCTCAGCCTAAACTTCCATTAACAGTCTCCCCTGGAAGCCCTGGAGCTCTTTCTGAAGCCCCGCAGGTTTTGATAAACTGCCTCTTGCAGCCAGCAGAAAGGCCAAACTCACCAAAATGCTCCTATCTGTACTGCTACTTAATGTCTGCACACAGAGTCACTGACGAACACGGAGCCACAGGTTGAGGCTCTTCTTTAAATTACCATGATAAAAGTAATCTCAAGAAATTTTACTTTCTTTAATGTATGGCTCAGTTTAACTTGGATTTTTAGTTATTACTTTGATCTAAGCATACTGCGTTCATTAAAGGACAATCAACCCATTTTAATTTGTCCTTCTAAATTCTCAGTTTGTTCACTGTGATCTGTAAAACCTAAAGTGCCTAATCAGATGACGTGGAGAATTAGCACTATTTCTGTAATACTCCCTTGGTTTTTAAAATGCTTGCAGTATCCTGGGATCAACTCTTTAGCATTCCTGCCTTTTCTTTTTGATCTTGTCTCCAAAATAGAGGTTTGTATTTTAACTGTAGTTGAAATTGGTGTGATGCTTTCTGGCTTCCTCTGTAAAAACCCCTTCACCTCACAGAGAGCAAAACCAACATGTCGAGGTCCTGGTGCACACATAAGCTTCATCAACCGATGTTAGCAAAGTTCTCAGAATAGTATTCTTTAGCTCACTATTGATGCCACGCTGACAAAAATAGCATGGGTGATTTTTATTTATCTCAGCCTATGCCTTTAATATTGGATGGACTGGTTGAACAATATAAGCAATAAAGGCTGGTGGGGGTCAGGGGAAAATACAGTAGATCCAGAGAAATGAAAAGACAGGCAGATAAACAAAAAGGATGTGACGAAAGGCATTATTATCTGATGATTTCTTACTTATATTGCACACATACAGGGCTAGGCATAGTCCAAAGGCCCCAAACCAGACTTACCAGTGGAACTAAACCACCTTTTGGTTTCCAAATAGTTACACGAATACACAGTTAGTTCCTACATCAAAGAGTTTGAATGTGAAGTAGAATCCTGTTAACAACTGTCTCACTGTCCGTCAAAGCCGCTCACTTTTTTGATGCATTTACCCCAAGCTTTCAAAAAAAGATAAATTCTATCCCCAAAGAAAATTGGAGGGTATTCACTAGTAACTTCAGTACCAACAGTATTAACCCCATAGCGAGCAGCTTAGAAAGGTAGACCTTTCTGTTGCCACTCCCTGACATTTGTAGGGAGTGCTGGCTGCCATTTCTTGAGCCAGGTAACTAACCACTAAACACTAGGGGTGAAGGAGAAACTCTCGCCTCACCTCCACTTGGAATACTCTTGGCCAGTATGTGTCTTCCTGCTCTTAAAGTAAGAGTGCCGATGCAATGCTTCACGAACCCCCCCACCTACAGCAATAGTCTGTACTACTCCAGAGCATCCACAGCACCTAACATTTACACAACGTGTCATGGAAATGATATTTTGAGGAAAAAACAAAAAATAGAGAGAAAACTCTTTCATAATGAGAAGGGTTCTATTGTGTATTTATTTTTATAAACGATAGCAAAAGCATCCCAATAAGCCTCTGACAAAACCCTTGTTACTACTTCTATGCATCTATTGAAAAAAAAACAAAAGAAAAAAGTTTTTTGGTGGGATGCTTTTTAGCATTTGCAGCAGCCAAAGACACGGTCCGCTTGCTAGACTATCGCTAATTGATTGGTTTTATTATTTCAGATGGAGAAGCAGCATCAATCCTAATGTGTTTTTTAACCTGTTGTCATGATACAGATCTATCCTATTAAGGACTGTATCAGATTCATAGTGCTCTCACAACAATGTACGAGTGAGTTGCCCCACCAAATCAGAGAGCCTTTCAATGTGTTCAAATGACTACCAACCACTTATAAAAACAGATGCAAAAAATGTTTCCAATTTAAAAAAGTAGTAGCTCTCTAGAAATTTGTCAATTTGAAAGTTTAATAGAGATTAATACTAATTTTGCTTTTAATTCCATTAAAAAAAACCCACAACAAAACAAAGCCACCTAAACAAACAACAAACCTCCACCCCCCCAAAAAAAAAGAAAAAAACCACCAGAAAAAAAAACAAACTTGTACCTAGTGACAGTGGAATTAATTATCTGCAGAGAAGCACACTAGAATTGTTTTTTAAACAAAAATAAGTAATGTTTCTTGCTCACTATATTCATAGGATTATTAATATAGTGCGATTAATATATCGATAGCATTATAGCTATTAATGGCTCACTATATTAACAGTGAGGATGAATATATCCATGTACTATGTGATTTGAAATGAATAATTGCACAATGAAAACTGCAATTAGGAATCATCACACAGCTATAGTACAACACTCCATCTTTACTACTGTTATATTTATTTTTTTCAAGCTACACAAGCATGAAGCTTAGAAAAAACAAGCAGAAAGAGAAGGAAATGAACCTCAGAGTGATTTATTAGAAGAACAGAGAACTGATGATTGACACAAAGGAGGATATATTGCTTTGCTTTATCTTGTTACAGAAGATCAGTGCAAAGAGATTTCTGAAGAGGAACAAGGTACATTGTCATAGACCTCTGCTTAAACCATTGAATTGTCTTTGTTTTATGGCTCACAACTGGAAATAAATTAGAATCATTAACGCTTAGATTTTGAAAAGCAAGTAAGAAATGCAAATGCCTTCTTGCAAATATTCTAAACAAAAAACAACAACCCAGGAATGTGCAAAAGTGACTACATAGAAAAGAAAAAGGGATGGGTATTGCACTCAGCTGTTTAAAAGGATGTTCTTTTAATAATATTTAATACCCTTTTCATAAAAAGATCTTTTTATAGAACAAAACAGCAAATGAAGAAAGCCCTTCAAAAGCCTGTTTCTGTTTTCTAAAAGAAACAGAAGCTGTCCTCCTCACCACTTGAAAGAGATATTCCAGCAGTTCTGCTGCTCAGTTCGTGTTCTAATTCGATTTTGGCACAGCCATTCAGAGGACGTACAGTATATATCCAGTCACAGAAGGTAAGAGGACACTTGTTTGAGTATGAAAGCTTTTAGCCATGCCAGTATTTAGATGTTTTGATCAGAATCAAAATGTAAGTTAGCACCATTGTAAGACAGGCTGGTTAACTTTTCTTGCATCATAGCCAGCCAGAAAACCACTATTTAACAATGCTCTAGTGGCAGCTTGTTTCTCTACTGAATAAAAACAATAGGGTACCATCCACTTGTTTCATTTTCACTAAAAATATAAAGAAGATACTTAGATTTAAAAATTCCACTTCTGTAAATGGACTGCAAAAATAACTTCTAAAGTGAAACTTTCTGGTTTAGAGGACAAGATATTCTAGTTCCATGTATACTGTATACTTAAAGAAATACATCAAGTATGGATCAATAAAGTGTAGTAATCATCCAGAAGCATGAAGATAAATCTAAAAGCTGTGCAGAAAAGCATGGAAAGACCTATCTTTTGTTCTTGAATGTCATAGAGGAAAAATAAAGTACTTGAAAATAGTAGGACAAAGGGTTGAGTTTATGCAAGAGACTGGCAAAACCAAAATTAAATTGTCTAGTTTATACTACTAGGAGGAGATAGGCTGATGCTAAATAAACCTTCGTATCACATATTAGCAGGCCTTGGATGAACAAAGATTAATACAGATAAGAAAAAAGAATACTGCTTCAAAACATGCCAATGCTGATTTGTTGTAGATACAAAATACCACTGCGGTAACACCTCAAACAGTTCAATTTGAAATGGATCATGGGAGGGATTAGTAAGAAAAACCTTGTCTTTGAGCTTGTATGCTTAAAAACAAAAACACCATCAAAACCAAACAAACACACACACACAAAAAAAGAAAAACCCAAACCCAGCACCAAACCTTGTCAGATAAAGTCATCTGATTACTATCAGGAACTAGTTCTCTATTGAGGTCTACTAAGATAGAGATGAGGGGCATAAGCCATGGACCAACACCTTTTCTGATAATAATATAGAATCAAAAGATGGTTTATGTCCTCAAAGCTTACAACTGAGAGGGAAGAAAGAATTTACACTAAATTCAGTTGTTACTGAAATGCCCTATATTCCCCAAACCAAGACAGTTAATATAAAGTCCGGCTCAACCAATTTTTTTGTCGTGAACATATCCAATCTCCAGAAAAAACTGCAACCATAATTTCCAATTCAGCACATTTTCTCTTATTAGCAGCAAAAGGCGCTACATGCTATAAAGTACATTCAGCACTCAACACTACAAAACAGAGCCGACGGCCCCTCAGCTTTCCTGACGTCTACTGCGCCACTCGTTACCAAAACGGTGTCAGCACCGGGGAAGGGCCGTGCTCTCTTGCTCTGAAGCATCTGAAGTTCTTTTTCCTAGTTCTTTTTCCCCCGGCTTTAATATGTGATGATAAAAATACGACAGAGCTCTGCAGCATTAATTGCATTTCAGTGTAGCTTTTAAACCCTTCAGAGATGGATATTTTTAGCTGTTGAGGTTGCAGCCGCGTTACCTGCTGAAAGGCACAGCCCTTCAGCAAGCTGGAAAGGCAGGGCAAGAGGTACCTTAATGGGAAAATGATGTCTGAGACACGTCCCTCGGATTCTTCAGAACCACATACTATGCCCTCTAAGCAACACAAACTCTGTTTTTTCTGTTATCAGAACTAATAATTCGAGGATTTTGAGTACAATACTTTCGGTACTTCAGGTAATGTTTAGCTAAAGCAAACCTCCAGGGAGATGAAAACAACAGAAGGAAGGGGAAAAGTAACAAGCAGAAAACAGCTGTTTTGTACTGCCTCAGTTCTCTGAGAAAAGTGGCCTTGAACTTCAATTTACATTCTGTGCTGAGGAGTCAAGCTATTTCTTTCCTTCCCCTCCCCCTAAAAAAGGGGAATCTCAAATTATACTCCTGGAGAGGACTGGATTTTTAGTATAAAAATAAGATGTGAGCAATATGTGAAAATTCTTGTAAAGGACAGTCTATACAGACAGTTCCTTCCAGTGAGCAAACCCTAGATCTTTATTCTTACTTGTTTTATCAAAAAGTACCAATCCCATATACATGTCAGTTCTTTTCTGAAGTATACTCATTAAATCTCTACACTGTGAATTCTCCTGCATTCCTGAGAAAGTAACGTTTTGCTTAGAGGATAGCCCATACACAGAACCTACACGTGGAAGAGGCAATCAAGTAAGGAAAGCAGCTGGGTTTTTTTCCCCCTCAAGTAGGCATCCTCTACTCTCATACCTACAGCAAGAGCTGTTCAGTATTATTTTGCACTATATAAGCAGACAAGAGCACATGGCTCACTCTAGTATATCCTGGGGAATGTTATTTCTCAAATTGAAAATAATTCCCAAGAAAAAGCAAATAAAGTCCCACTGAACTATTTAATTTAAACATTTGGGGTTTCTGGAAAATTGAAGAGGGCTGTCCAGAATCATGCAATTAAAACTCTCTTTGTTATGAAAGGATCCTCCACTATTCTACAGTTAAAAGGAACAGAAATATAGCAGATTTGCTTCTGTGGAGTATATTGTCAAACAGGTTGACAACAAATACCTCATTAGATGGGTAGTCTGAGTTTCATTCGTACTCTCAAACTCTGACCGCTGTGAAGGCAGTTTGTGGAATAAATTGTCTGAAATTTATTACTGATGAGAGGAACATCATGGTGAAAAATGCGCTGCCCGCTAACTAATTTCTGTGTTACTCCACTAAGTATTGGAACTTGAGAAAGAGGTTGTGCAAAACACATGATCAAAAGTCTAATGACAATAAACATGTTAGAGGATCCATAAGCAGTTCTAATACCAAACCTTAAGCACACTTTCCAATTTATTATAACATGAGGTGTAAGGTGGATTGTGAAACTGAAGAATAACGTAAAGTAATTATGGCATTTTTCGTAATTTACCATTCACAAAAAACCAGACCAGCTACAAGAGGCTTTCCTAGGGAAAAATATTCTTCCAGATTTTCTTTACTATACAAGGCTCGAATTCACATCTGTCTAAGATAGGTTTGAGTTGATTTGCACAAGGCACCAAGTCCTCAAGGAATTGAAGTATAACACTGAGTAAAGGTGTTATTAGATTCATTTTTACATCGGGCACTACAACTACAGCTATACCAATGCAAACCTCAGTTAAAATTTCTCAGTGAAAGGCATCCTGCAGAAAACTATTTCTAGGATTGCAGGAGTTACAAAATCTCTAATCAAAAGCTCCCGACACAGAATACCAAACGGAGCATAAAAGCAATGATGTACAAACGCACAGCTAATACAGCTAATATTCTTGCTGCAGAATGAGTGTTAAGCAAATGCACACTGTTCAAGTGGTTCATGTAACTGTAAGATTGTAATCTTGCTAATAATTCAACGGTGCTGCTTTAATTGCTACAGCTCAGCGTAGTGCTTTTCTCAGCTCAAGGTCCCTTTAGCCCTTAACCCTCTAACCTGGTATTTTTCCACTGAGCTACCTAGTAACGAAGGACAGGATAGGGGTTGTTTTTCGTCAATGATACTGATCTTTGTAAAAGTGAGGTTACTTACAGATGGTGCTCCACTTCAACTTATGCATTGTCAGATTGGAAACATCAGTCAAAATAATTTGAGCCTTTTTTGTAAGCCAAAATCAGCTCCGATAGGAGCAGAAGTAGCTCTGCTGCGATTAGCTGCTGGTGGACCACCTTAGGGCAGTATGTTTGAGCGCTGTGGTATGAAACAGGACTCAGATACTAAATGACGGCTAACATTGAGCTGAAATGCTCATTTCCTTGGCTTGGGTTTGTTTGGTTTTTTCCACCCTGAGTTTAAATGAAAAAAATATGTCTAGTATTTTTCTCAGAATAAAAAGTTTTGAAACAGTTCAGTCAGTGGGCATTGCCATTTCAGGAATCAGTAACAATCACAAGCAGAAGTTAGAAAAGGCATCACTCCTAACAATTGACCTTCTGTTATCTCATCATAGCATAAAAGAAAGAACTTTTACCAAAAGCGTAGTATGTGCTAGGTTGCTTTAATTTGCTTTAAACAGATGAATTAAAGGAGTATGAGAAGCACAGAAAAGTGTCAATATTGACCTTCCTATAGGCCTTCCGGTATTAAACTCAAGAGACCAGACAACACGCACAGCGCAGTGAGAGAAGATGCATCTTTCCAGAAGTAGCACTTTGATTAAAATCATTCTGTCAAGAAAATACATTCAGAATATGATATTGGAATATTTTTCCCTTCATATGGAGTTGATAATAGTACTTGTAATTTCAGACTCTCACAGAATAATATGAAAATAATATAAAGAATCAAATTTCTTATTAGTATCTGTTCTGACTAAAGTAGCCTCTTATAAACAGGATGCGTAACCAGAACTTCAAAATAGGCAGAATGACGATAGATTATGCAAGGAAACTCTTCTTAGGCATGGTTTGGACCAAATACTGAGCTTGAAATTCAATAGAAGTGTAGCTTTGTCATTAATTGTGACAGACATTTGAGTCTGACCACTACTATAATAATATAAAAGGGGACGAGGGGGGGCAAGGAGGGTAGGAATTAAACATCTGTGTCATAGAACTTTTTACATAATGTCTACTTGTGCAGTGTCTAAAACAGTCTAGCTGTAGGCAGTGCTGCAATGAAAGTGCAGTAATTAGGCAGTGCTTCAATGAAAAATAAATAGTGGGGGTAGTTAGTCTTTAAAATTGTATTCAGGAATGACACAGTTTTAAGAAGTACAGTTGGATGCTCCTGGAAGTCTGCTCACCATGGCCAGGCTTCCTTTGTCATCCCAACCTACATGAATCCATTAAGATGGTTTTTAATCACATGATGCCTGCATCGCAGTAACTTATGTGAATGTATATGCTATGCTACACTTCGGATAACACAACAGCTTAAAAAATAACAAAATATCTACACAAACAGAAACATAAAAATCTTACAAGGTTGCTATAGAATTTCAAAATATCCCCAAGAAGAGCTATGAGTCATGCATCTCCAACTGGGGTACCATTCTGCAGACAAAAGTTGTCCATGCTTCAGAATCTTAACCCTTGCTTGCATTAGAGATCATTCTCATAAGGTGCTGAAACCTAAGTCAGGTTTGTAGGACATACTGGATACACAGGTAAATGAGCTTGATTTTCTATTAATAAATAATAATCATTATTTTAAAAAATACAGACACAAACAAAAAAGAAAACAAGAAAACCTCAATTTTTAATGAATACTCATGAAGTGTGCGGAACTGCAGTTGTAATAAAGCCAATTGGTATTTGTCATTTACTTTTAGAAGGCAATATCTGTAAGAAGTATAGACACGTTCAGCCCAGTGTTTTGTTTTTAACAATGGGCAGATGAGGAAGGTAAGTAAAAGACAGGGATACACTGATGATTGAATTTTTCTTGTATGACCTTTCTATATTTTGGTAGCCACTCAGCCCACAGACAAGAACAGCACCTCAAGAAATTCTAAATTAACATTAAAAATTATTTGCAGAAGTTTTTTAGAATTACTTTACCTCAGGATTCCCCTTCTTTTCCCTAAGTCATAGATAAATGCAGCAGAAAATAAGCTGTTTCTAATATTTTTGTGAGCGTTGATGTTATAAATCCAGTGCTAGCAGTTCTGCCTCCCCACAGGGAAACCTTTCATTTGAACTAACTAGACAATCAACCACATGAAACTTCAATAAATAGTTCACAAGCAAGCAACAGGAGCTAGAGTAATATTTGCACATGTTGCAGACCTTCAAATAGCCACAATATCCCGATTTTCACAGGTATATGCTCTTAACTTGCTAACAGATGACTTCTTACACCATGGATAGTTTTTGGATCCTTTAATTTCAAAATTGCATCAATTTTCTTCTTTTGAATGTTAATCCCATCTGAGGTAACTTCATGTCCTAGAAAATTCACCTTTTTTATACGGCACCAACAGGCCTTCTGAAGAGATACTTTAGCACCTACTTCTTTCAATTGTTTTAAAACATGGTTCAATTCCAGAACATGGTCCTCCAATGTCTTACTTTTGAT
>JAVSBS010000433.1:33937-73223 GCA_033124195.1 Coracias cyanogaster
AGTAGTACAGGCTTACAACACGCTGGTTATTTGGCGGTTGCTAAGACGCGTGCCAAAGTACTAAAAGCCTTTTCTTACGTAGTGCCAGTCAGAAGACCGATGTTGTTTGTCGGTGAGACCTCGTGTGAAGATTTGTGTGACATGCTCATCAATGAAGGCAATACCAATGTTTTTATCGTTACGGACGCGGTATTAAACAAACTTGGTATCCCTGCTAAAGTCACAGATTATCTAGATAGCAAAAATATCAGCTATAAAATCTGTTATCAGGCATGCCAAATAATTTTCAGATGAATGCATTTCCCCTTATTCTACTACACAAGCTCAGTGTAGTTACCTCCTGACAGAAATCTGTTCCAGGGCGATTTTTCACTATGCTATAGAAATATGTTAAGGTGGAACAGCAGCCTCTCCAACATCACTTTTCTAATGATCCTGTTTCAGCATCCTGCAGACGTGGTGTACAAAAGCACAGCTCTCAAGAGTGAGAAGGTACAGGCAGAAAAGGACAGAGGTGGAATGTTATCTCCGCACATCAGTAAGGAGTGCCCAGGAAGAAAGGAAGGAAGAGTGCTGGGACTAGGCTTGGAGGTGAGCTTGGAAGTAGTGGTAAGAAGGCAACGGCCAAGTGAATGACCACAAGACAATCAACAGGAGACTATCCCCAGCTTTGGCAGGAGACACCTGCCCAGCTCTCAGGGATTGCCATTTGAAGGAAACAATGGTGAAGGACTGAATGGCAGCTCCCTGCTGCTCCATCCCCCTCACCCAGGCCTGTCCCCACTGCTTCTTCCTGGCAGCGTTTCCAGCAGCTAATCCAAAGCAACATACTCCTGCCTCAGGATACGTACTCTACTACACTCGGGGCACATTTCTAAACTTTAGAGCTGTCATTGTAAAGCACTTTAGCAGAAAAGTTATATTTTTTTCCTGCAAGAATCAAAGTACAGATATTACAGTGTGATTTATCTATCAGATTTCCTTACTGAACTGCCAGCCATCCATGAGCAGACACAGAGGTAGCAAAATGTTCTGTTTGTTTTCCACTAAGATTTTCCTGCTTTTAAATAATTGTAAGATTACAATTTTGGAAAGTAGAGAAGGCAGAAGTTTTCAGATGCATTTGCTAGATTTATTACTGTATTCCACAACACAGTGGAGAAATTGTAATGTTTGCTGTCAGCTGTATATCTTCCACAACAGGTGAAAATTCCCCCTTTCCTTGAATACAGGCTGAAGCATGCCCCTAAAAATGAGTTTCTTTCTAAGAGCCCCAGGTTATCTAACTGTGCTGAATGGATACAGGCACAAGGCCTCCGTAAAGCAGTCTATGGCACACAATTTTGCAGAAAAGTTCCCAAGTATTATTTTCCTTTTTATTTCTTCCTCTCTACAGTCTGCCCCCCAAAAAGACTAAATTCATAGGAACAAAGCTTGGTCTTTTCACAGATGCTCAGATTTTGCTTTTCTAGAAAAGTCCTAGTGAATATGCATATCTCAAAAGCAAAGGAGCAGTGTTTAGCACCCCTACATTTCATTTAGGGAGCACTGCGCACTATCCGCTGTCACTGAGAGACTGAGGGAAGAATTCTGTTCTGTCTGCAGCACTTCCCTCTCATCTGTTTGACCACCAGCTGCATCAAGGAGCATCCCTGCAGAGTCAATGCCTAAAGTGCCACTAACAGTATATAACTGCAAATACAACAGCGATGGAATATTCTGATACAAGCTGTCAAGGAATAAGAGAGTTGTATCACCAACTAGATATGACAAAGTGACAGTAAAATATAAGAATGTTGATCGCATGCAAAAAAACCCCACCACACCAAAAAAAGGTCTGCACCAGAATGGAGTACTTTAGCTGAAGTAGTGTAATAAAGAATTAGTCTTACAGAAATGGTATTAAAAATGAAATATTTAAGGTTTCATTCAATTACTGCAACTTTGTAATTTCCACTTGAAGGAATGTGCCACAGAATCTACCTAGGGGTATCAATATAGGCTGGGAGAGGACATGCTAGAGAGCATGACCAGAGGGCTGGAGCACCCCTCCTGCGAAGTCAGGCTGAGAGAGTTGGGGTCGTTCAGCCGGCAGAAGAGAAGGCTCCAGGGCACCTTATAGCGACCTCTAGTACCTGAAAGGGGCCTATAACAAGGCAGGGGGTGAATCTGTTCACAAGGGTTTGTAGTGATAGGATAAGGGGTAATGGTTTTAAGCTAGAAAAGGGTCGATTTAGCTTAGACACTAGGAAAAAGTTTTTTAATATGAGGGTAGCGGATCACTGGAACAGGCTGCCCAGAGAGGTTGTGGAAGCCCCAACCCTGGAGATATTCAAGGTGAGGCTTGATGGGGCTCTGCGCAACCTGACCTAGTTAGAGATGTCCCTGCTTATTGTAGAGGAGTTGGACTAGATGGCCTTTAGAGGTCCCTTCCAACCCAACACATTCTATGATTCTGTGATCTTCACTTCACATAAGAAACTCAATGTACTCACCATAAAACAGTTCTCAATCTATAATTCAGCTATCTTGTTGATTGCTGTCTTTGTAAACTTCAAATTATATGGTCCTCTTCTTAATCTGGAGGAAGATAAAAGAATTCACCTTTTATAAATATATTCATGAATTCTGAACACAAAAATACTTATACAGTCTGCAATTACTCTAAGAAAGCATACAGCACATCCAAATTAAATTCAGAACGTGACTCTATCACTTTGACTACTGAAGGAGTATTTTCCAGCAACAAGATTGTTTTACAAATACTGATACCAGTGTGAAATGATGTCAGTGTATGGCTATACAGAAAGACTCTAATTCAGAAAACTGTGCTTCTGCGCTGTGACAGCAGCAATGAGGATTGATAGTAACCGAGCAACATCTAATTTCAGCAAATTTTAGACCTTTCACCTGTCATATGAAGAAACAATGAATTTTTTTTCTTCCTTATATATGAAAGAGAGTCCTCCACAAAATATTTATACTACTTTCCATTCACTGATCAGATTTTTTTATAATAAAGAACAATAATAATTATTAAACAGATCCATAGAACATAATATAATGATTTAAAAAGTGATATTTCAAAGCTGCTTTAACTTGCAGGAGGTGAACTTATATCTGAATCAGACAGAGGCAATTGAGACCTACATCCAGAGACTTTTATGTGGAAAAACTGATAGAGCTGATCAACTCCTAGCTTCAAGTTTAAGGAAGATACTGCTTTCTCATCAGATCTTAGATTAGGCAACACTATGGTACAGGTTAAAGGTATAAGATGTGCACTAGAAGATTTTCAAGGCTTTCATCACAGAGATGATGAAAGAAAGAAAGCAGTCTTATAAGTCAGCCAGTGCATTACATCACACAATTATGTTGCATGTCTAAAATTTTAGTCTAAATTAGCTGGACAGAATAAAAGCATCACTACCTTTACAACCTCCTGGGGTCTTCTACTGATGATGAAAAATTCTGTCTTTTAACAGTTATGAAGTCAGCATTTACCATACAGGACAGACTTGTAAATACACTTACCCTTGGACAAAAGCTTAAATAACTTAAGGGTCTAGCACTCTTCTGCACTATACCTGCTTGGCTCCACGGATAATTCATCGATTTACACTGACTGATTAGGCTCAAGATGTTTTAAAGCCTAAAGTGACTCAGGAAGTTTTTGTAGCCTCGCTTTCCCATGTAAAAACCTTAGGTTACTCTAAATACCGCAACTCAGAATTTTTAAAAAGCTAAGTTGAGAGTCTGTTGCCTCAGATGAAACACTGGGTCTACAGCAAACAAGACTGAACATCCTTGTTAATCCACTTTAAAAATCTTTAATTATATGGAGAATATACAAGTGGATAACAATACAGGTGGCTTGCCACTTCTCATTACCAACTTCAAATTGTGTGTCTTCCCTTGTTTCCTCAGACCACTGCTAATCTCTTAGAAATGGTTTTCAGTTACAACACCCAGACGTGGTTTTTCACTCAGTTGGCCTTTTCTTCCATTCCATAGAAAATTCTTTAAGGGTTCTACAGAAGTTTCTTCTCTGACACTAGTCTATTATGCTTCGAGTGAAATGTAGTGAAATACTGTTTGAAGTAGAATACAAGAGGCAAGGGAATTATAATATTTTATAAAAATCACATTCTTGATATCTTGTCACAACTGACAGCAAGCTACTGATGAAAACTGAATGCCAGAGAAAGCACACAGAACAAGACTAAAGAAATAATGCTAAGAAATAAGTGGTTTATATCCCTATGCAGTTGAAGTGTACCTCATGCAGAATTAAGACCCAGCACGGTTTCCCTTGGCCCACACAATGAGAAGCAAACCAACCATCCTACTTAATCCATGGCTGTCTGGTTCTACGTGTGTAATGAATTAATATTCTTAGTCCAGTTATGAAGAGTGTTTTCACATCTCAAATATGTTATCATCATTGATCCTAGCTGTCCTGTCTGTCATATTCCTTAATACATGACAGCTATTTACTATGACTGACTGACAGCGATAGTAAATGGAGATGTTTTGGAACCAGGGGCCCTCCACAAGCATTACATAGGGCAAGGAACAAAGTATTTCCTTTCCTACCATATCCCTGCTGCAGGCACAGCCCCAGGGCTGCCAATATTCAGGTTGGAAACAGGCACGTCTTAGAAGTACTCACCTTATTTGGAGATTTTAAACAGCAAAATATTCTAATATTAAGCAAATACTGGAGAGGAGGGAATTTTTGCAAAGACAAGCTTTTGCAATAGTTCATCTATCAAACAGTTCATTTCCAAACTAAAACAGTATACTATGAATTTAAGCTCCGTTCTACCTGAATTTTGCAAAGCCCGGTGTATCTGTGTGGATTATTTGAGTGTGACCACTTTGACACAAAGCAATAAGAGATCAAAGGCAGCGTCAATGGCCACATTTCCATTTTTAATTTGCATTAAAATTACCTAACTTATGTTACAGCACCTACCTTAATAATGATACACTTTGAACTAGATCTTTCTGTAAGAAAGCCTGCCTTACCCTTCCCAAAATAAGCTACAGGTAACAGAATTTTTAAAGTATACTATTGACTGATACCTTTATAACTGAGTGTTCAGTCTCATCTGGATTTGATCCGACCTATGCCTTACCTTTGCTTGTAGCTTTAAGCTTGTTTGAATTTTTCAAAAACTGTGTGTATTCACAAGAGTTCAGATGGACAGAGGAGTGTAACATAGTGTATACCAGACAAATGAAAGTACCAAAGCTTGCCATTTTTTGAAGGCTGTCAGGATTTCCTCATGATGACAACAATAATAAAATATATCTAGTTCTTCTGAAGGGTCCAGATCTCTGCAACCCTCAGGCTAACTCCAGGTCTTTGGACTCTTGTAGTCTCAAGTCCATGGATTGTGTCTAACGCTGCCCATCTGTCTGGCAAGCCAGTTCAAGGTATGACTGAGCAAAGACAGGCCAGAGCAAAAATGGTAGCTTGCTGTTACACGAACAGTTCACTGAGAAGTAAAAATCTCTCTCAATCCCAATTTCCAGTTTTTCCTTCCAGTAATCTTTCCAAGAGTTGTCTGTAACATTATAACATATCAAGTCACATCCATCTCTAGTGATGCTTGTAGAGCTCAGTAGAGCTGTACTCTTGCTCTTTGTACTATTTCTGTGTACCTCAGGCAAATTACATTCTTTGCAAAACAAGCTGATAGAATAATTTTCCCAGAAAGCAATCAAAAAAATCTGATGCACTTCCATCTTTCTTCTTTCCTCAGAAATAAAGCCACCGGCTGCACTGGCACCTTTGGTAGATGACTCCGGGGTTTTTTTGGACATATTCCCTCTCTCTTAAGCACGCAAATTGCAAAAATGTTTTTCTGTAGACCCTATGTCACTGAGGGAGGTTCAACCACTCAGTAATCCTGGAAACACACTAACTGGCTTCATTCCTGGAATGAACGCAAACCAGCCCAGCTGTAAACACAGAAATGCATGACAAAAGTCAATGAATGTTCAGAAGTTGAGCAGAATTTCCTCTAAACGGGTAATAAAAACTGCATTATTGCTATACAGCAACTACAGACACAGCAGAGCCTCTTCAGGTTTTAGGAGACTATATATGTATTTTCTTACTTAATTTACTAATTATATTTGGTATTTTGAAAAATATTCTACATTCGCACCAAATTATAAACCTAACATTTATTTTAAAGTAAGACAGAGTTATATATACACAGTAATTTCCTCAGCAGTATGTCTAATTATAGATTTCATCTATTTCTAATCACAAGCAGTGATAAAGACTTGCAATGACTAGTAGTATTTTATCATCATTGCTATGGTTAATGTATATTCCTGTTCTAAAGCAACAATACATTTACATTTCCTCCTACTCCTTAGCATAAAATCGAAATAATCTTAATTTAACTTTGAAGTAAAAGAGCAGCTAATTTAGCTACAAGAAAAGCAAATCTGGTTATGTAAGCCTTGGGATGAAATTTCACTGCAAATGAAACACTTGAACATCAGCCAGTTACACTTGCCTTTTCCCTGGGCCTGGAAGCAACACAGTTGCAGCTCATCTACTCAATCACTTCTGATTTCCAGAGTGTTTTTCCAGAGGGGTCTTTAAATGAGACACCTATTTTATGCCAAACAGTCCAAGTGCATGCGTTAACAGAACTGACTTTGGGTCTCATACCCAAGAATAATTACAGAAATCATTTTATCTGTCATGTGAAGGACCCAGAATAAAATGAGCTGTCACAAAGCATTGTGTCATGTCACCACACAGAAAGACACATTTTACACAAGGAATATTGCAGTTGTTCACTTTCTGTCCTGTAGGGACCCAGTCTAAGGTGGCAGCTTTCCGTGGGGAATATGCTGTCCTTCGATTTCCCACTAGGGCCTTTTCCATGGACAGAAATCTTTCCTGTATAACAGAGGAGGTTCTGCTCTTCTGGAAACCATGCTGGGTTCAAACCAGAGGTGTTCTCATCAAACCAATTTTTAGAAGTGGAAGCGAGAAAGGAGAAGTATGGTAGGTGTGGGACAGGAAGAAGCAATATAATGTACATTTTCAAAATCTTGCTTGCATAATCTGTATTTCAGAAGCCCTCGAGATTTGCTTTGCTCTATTTACTTCATGGAACATTTCAGCTCAACTAATTCCAACTCACCCACTGTCAGAATGTCACTGACAGCACTAGATTTCTGCATCATAAGCAGGACTACAGCTCCTTTTTGAACTTAAGTAGCTCAGTCTCATTGTTTCCTAGAACTGATGTAGAAGTATAAATATCATTACCTGGTTTACCTTGTATCTGATAAACAGTAATTTTAATAAAAGTGCTTTTAATAAAAAACTAGAAACAGGAAAAATGACAAATTAAGAAAAAAAAAACCTAATTTCCCATCTACTAAAGCACAAAACGTATCACTTTCCACATAATACCGTGAACCAAGATGGGTAAAGGTCACTTCTCAAGCATCCAAACATATCTGACCATTAACCACTCCAGAACAATTCCCAAACAATAAAGTTTTCTTTTCAATTTTTTGAAAAGTGATTCTTCCCTTAGGAAAGCTGGCAAATTCCTATTACCTAACTAATACCACTAACAAGCATGCCTTCCCTTACAGTTGAGATCATAAATGTTATAATCTTCTCTGTTATCTATTAGTTCAACATCTCTACAGCCATCAATTTTTTTTTTTTTTCTCATTTATATCCTGGGAAATATTGAGAATTTCAACAAAAACATTTGACACATTGACAAAAATATTTAAGGCTGACTTTACTGACACTTTTCAAAATCCCTTTAAGAGAGGATAAAAGAATGTTCACAATAATCCAGTGTTCACTAAAAAAAAAAAACCAAACCACCAAACAAATGCTGAACCAACCAATCACCAAAAAACCCAGAAAAACCACAAACACACCACAAACCAAAAATCCCCCAAACCACAAAACCCCACCCAGTTCTGCAACATGACATGTTTTAGGAGGGTTTTTTTAAAAAGAATCAAACAAAAACCCCCACATTTTTAATGCCATGACTTAAAACAGAAAAGACCTAACTTGCACTGGCCCAAAACATTGTAGAAAGAGAAGATGTTTTGTGTTGGAAGGGACCTTTAAAAGTCATCTAGTCCTCTTTGCAGTGAGCAGGCAGATCTTTAACTGGCTCAGGCTGCTCACCTACCTCAACTGTTGGTGGAGAAGATAAAAAATTAATGCAAAATTTTATGGAAAAAAAACCAAACTGAAACCAAAAGGGCCAGGAAGCAGATTATTACATCACAGTTTCATTTAAATTGATCCTTTTAAGCAAAATTTTAAATTTCAATAAACTTCAACTTTATAATGAAATATTTTGCACCACAAAGACTTAGCTGTACTACATATTCTAGGGAGACTTCCAATCCTGGAACTACATTTTCAATAATTTAGAAATGAGTAGCGCTTCCCTCCCTGCCCCCTCCCACCCTCCAAGGGCAGACGTGTAGTCTTCTACTACATTACAGAGAAGTACAAAACCATGAGAATGATGCTGGGTGGGAGGAATAGCTACGCATTGATATTCAAGACAGCACGGTCCTATGACTACAATGGAAATACCGATTACCATGTCAGAATATATAAATAAGCCTCATTAAAGACATCTGAGGAATTTCTGGAATTTCCAAGTCCACCAGCAAAATAAATAAGGCATACCTAAAGTGAAGTGGCTACGTAGGTAGCTTGCTGAATAGCATTTTCAGGTATAAAGAGAAGTATAAAGAGAAGATTGACTAAAGATTTCACTTTAGCTCCACGGGTAAAATTAATCTCATCTAATGTTAGCCACCAAGCAATCAGGCAGCTAGGCCACCCCAGCTTTGAAGGTTCCCGTTACAATCAGTGGTTAGAACTGCTTCCAGGTAATGACACATCTCCTGCGACAGGCAGCTCAGGTGGGTGGAGTACCACCTAAAGCAACTCAACCTCAGAGGTTGTCCTAGGCACTTGAGGCCCAGCTGGTAGGAAGGGGAAGTGAGGTGATGAAACTCTTACATTAAATGAAGGTGATGTCCCTGTGTTAATGATACTAAAAGAAGAATTAGCAAAGCAGTTAAAATTCTCTCCTCTCTTACCATTTGCTACTTCAGACTGAAAAGGAGAAAAAAATTTTTAAGAATTGTTACACTTCTATCTCACAGTTCTATATTAGTTACTCTCTCATGAACAGTACTATAGGAACCTGTACGAAGTGAGCAGCAAGGGCAAAGTGACTATTAAGCACAGAAGCAACGACACATTGCGGTGTTTGAGAATTTTAAGAACTGTACAGGTTCCCTACATGTATCTCTCTTAGTGTATTTAGTTCATTTTCCCCCACCATGTTGAATAACAATTCAGAAGGCAGATTGCCAATTTCACTATAAAGCAAAACTGTTCAAAGTCATATCCAGACTCTCCTCTGCCATCAGTGAATTGGAACTCACTTCGGTAGCTTCACTCACTGCCACCAATTTGAAGAAATTCAACACCCTTAACACTGAAAATGGCTGAAGATCCCAACTTCTCTGTAACAACAGTATGGGAATGATGCCATAGCAACTCTTCTTAGAAACACCTGAAGGAAGTAGCGGCTCCTGTGCTCTATGCCTCATACACATTTAATATGAATTTGCATGAAAAGCTCACATATCTTGGCAACAGGAAGCATTGTCATTACCCAGGTAAGTTCAGAACCCACATAAACCCAGGGTTCCTAGGAAATCTAATTGTTCATGCATTTCATACATGAAAAGATACAGCTGCTCTTAGCAGTGACCTTTGACTCTTCCTTGGTGAGATATTATTCTTCCTGATCCATGCTGAATTGCTGTACTTCATGCATCTGTTATGTTCCTTAAATATAAAGGAACTTGAAAGTTAATTTTATGGTTCACATAGAATCCAGTGGAAAAATTTTGAGCCTTCTTACTGTTGCAATTCTTTAATGTTTTTTTTTTCTGTCATAGATACCTTGTCACTTTTCAAAGATCTCAGTAATCTCTTTCATGTCATTCACTTGTACAGGGGAATATCAAGCAATTTGATCAGTATTTCCTTCGGCATTAATTCTTTTGGCATCTGTAGTGCTACTGATCCAGCCATGTGCATTTGTTTAATCAGGACCTAGAACCATTACATTAATGACCTTTCATTTTAATGAATGGATCTTTATTTTTATTTAACAATGTACAGTGCATGTGAAATTTAACATAAGCTTCCTTAATTTAGAGACTGAGATAAAAGGCTGTTGCTACTGTTGTGGTAAAAACATTACCCAATTTTTTGGGCAATGCTGGAAGAATTTAAAGACAAAAACTGAACCATGGAATATAGCTTTAAATACATATGTTGCTCCTTTTTTAAATAAGGAAGGTAGATACAGCATCCAGCATAGCACATCACATACGGAGCAAAAAAAGGCCAATTTACAAAGGTACCTGAGTGCTTAGAGTTTCAAAGGTGATTTTAGTCACCAAAGTTCTTTTGAAATCCCCATTAGCTGCCATTCCACATCTATGGAAAAATAAAGATGATCTTGCCTGGTACTTACACATCACTCTTGCTCATGCAAATGGCTGCGTGTGGATTTTTTGGGGGAGTACAAAGCATACGAGGTTATGGCTGTACCACTGACTCTGCTGTACACGGAGCTGCACACAGTTGTACATTCTGCAAATGAAACTCTTTAATCATGCAATGGTAAACCAGAAAGATGATAATGAGACTCCAGTATTAGGTATACTCAGGCTACAGAGGAAGCTCAAGGCGTCAGTAATTTGATTTCAAAATAAACAGTCTGTATTCAAGGAGGTACTAAAGGACAATCTACATCCAAGTGATCGGCCTACAAAGTCTACATACCATGTCAAGAAACTGTCTAGGCTCAGGTCACCTTGACATCTGGGAGCTGCTCCTCTTGACAGCCAAGAGGAGAAATCTGTTTGTATTCTGCTACATCATGACTTCTGGATCTCCCTTTGCCAGGCTCTGGCTTAGCCTGGAATTTTTTACAGTTCTTGCCTTTGTTTACTTATTATACCAAGCCATAACAGAAGTCCTATAGGAGGCCTAGGGCAGTTTCCAAAGAATTACTAAAAAAAGTAAAGTTCTTTGTTTCTCTTTATACACCAGAGAGTCATTCCTTTCACAAAACAGTCCTCATTTGATTGTGGCTCATCCCTAGTCCTGTATACTTTGTACTATAAAGTCATGCCAGTTACACTGCATGGATGCCTCAAAAGACCACTTCAACATTAAACATCAGAAAACCTACACGTGATTTTCATTAGAGGCCTTGACAAAGAACAGGGCTGGCAGAACAGCTTCACTGTCATAAGCATATGAAGCCCTTATTAAAATCCTTAGTCCAGTTTTATAGATCGTTTGGTATATGACAGTATGCCCTATAGAAACCCTGGGTCTGCCTTAAGGTGTTTTTCTTACTGTAAAGTTTTGGAGTTTGTCCTAATTTGGACACAACACAAAATATTCAGCCTTAGTCTTTTTACTCATGGTGATGGTTCAGTGCCTCCATGTTTACCTACACTTGGCTCTTGCCTATACTAGAAGCAGGAGCAGCTGGGCATCCAATCCAACTCAACTAACTTCAGTCATTTAAAATTCCAGGCACCTCTTATAGACCACTTGTCTAGGTTCTGTCTGCAGGCTAAAGAAAGAGATGGGAAGGGATGAGGCTTCTGGAAGTCTGTATTTCTCTCCTCTAGCTACAGAAGGAAATTGGACACACAGCTTATAGCAGACACTTCCCGTTGCTTAGCAGTCCACTATCTGTTCTGCACTTTTCATCACCATACCATTTACACAGAAGACACAGTAACTGCTGAGCTTTGTGGTATCTACAGCTTCAAATCTCCCCAAGGAACCAGCAGTCAGTGATCTCTTCCTGGTTTCCCCAAGCCCCTCCTGTGTCCAAAAGAGCCGAAGTGCAGAAGAAACCCGTGTCCTTATTTCTCATCCTCCCATCCACTTCTTAATAAACTCATCTCGAAAATACACACAATACCAACTGCTTTTAAGGAATGTGATGTGGCTTAATTGCAACGTGGTCTGAAATCTCTAAAAGACGCTACAGAAATAGAAAGGATTATTACTCCACAACAATGCATTTCAAAAAATTACAAGAAAGATGCATGTTGATATATATCCTAGGAGAATAGCACCAAATCTCTTCAGAGACTTGTTCTTTAATCCCCCAGAAATCTTTGTAATTTTGAAGACTCATACGCAAATGAAAAACTACAAAAGCCACAACTTTTCCTACTTTCCATTCTGGAAATAGGGTCTTTTGTTTATCTCCTGTTATTTTTATAAGCACATGGCATAACTGAGCTTATTATGTCACTAGAAAGCATTACAAATTAGAAGCATAGTGGAATACTCTAAGCCACATATACAAATGAATTGGAATAATGAGAGATAACTTTATTTGACAACTTGGCATTGTCTCTCCCTTCAGAAGATATTCCTACAAAAGTTATCAGTATCACATAGGAACTGCAATCAACCCAGACTCTTATATTACATAAGTAGTTTCAATTATCATTACCGTTTTCAGAGACTTATTAAATGAACAGAATGGAAAATAAAATACACGTTTTAAAAAAAAAAAAAAAAAAGTAGAGGCCTGAGAAAATAGGAAATAGCAAAATGTTTTGCCTGAAACTGGCCTTTTTCAGACTGAAGAAGGGAGAATTTCAGGGGGAACCAAGTAGCAACCTTTCAATACCCAGTAGGAGGTTACTGAAAATACTGAGCCAGGCTCTCTAAAGTTCTGCATAGTGTTACGCACAGTTATGGTCTGAGGACAAGTGACAGCAGTTGAAACAACAAACGTTCAGACTGGATATAAGAAGCTTCAACCATGAGGGCAGACTGGCAGGGGAGCAGGTTGCTTCAGGAGGCTGCACAGTCTCCACTCTCAGAACTTTTTAATAAGACTCAACCAAATAAAGTCCCAAGCGATCTGGTCTGAAATTACACCTCACCCTGTTTTAAGCACAAGGCTGCGCAAGCAGCCTCTTGAGGTTGCTTCCAATTTACATTATCCTATAAACCTACACTTACAATGTACAGAACTACTATAATACAGAAGATTGTGTGTGTATATATATATGTATATGTATATGTGTATATATATATATTACAGAGAGAAAAATGGTTTTTTTTGACTTCAAGAAAACAGCTGGAACAAGAAATTACAATTATACATCTCAATCCCAACTTGTTATACCATCCTAAAAAGATTGACATCAGGCATGTGCTGAGATAGTTGTCTGAACTTCAGCTTATTTAGGTCTTGCTTAAACTAGGTTTTTTATGATTCCTCATCTGGATTGATCCTCATTTATTTGACGAACAAAAAAGCATATATGCATAATTAGATTTTACTACCTGTTATAAGGCTTCTTCTGGACAAAGAACATATTATCAATGATTTCTTGGAAGATTTTGCTGTCCTCAGATTTCTCATTCTTAACTACAAGTGATACTTTGTTTTCATGAACAAATTTTTCAGGTAAGAATAGAAAAGTATTTTAAAAATAAAAATAAAAGCTATTATAACTTACGCAAATTGATATGAAAGCTGTGACAATCACTGGCATCTAAGCTGAATGGAAGTTCCAGCTAAGGATCCTCATAGTGACCTGCTACGGTGAAAAGTGATCTCACGCACAGCTTCTCATGTTTAGCTTTAGGATCTATGATAATAGTAGTTCTATTATTATACTATCACATACTATTATTCTTGAGTTATCATTCTTATTGTACCGTATTAAATTTAAACAGATTAAACAATCTATTTAATTATATACTTCATGCTACTTGTGTCCACATTTTCACTTCTACCATGCAACAAACTGCATTTTATACACTGCGTACATTTATTAAGATGCTGTAAAACAGTTGCCATTTTATGGGTCTTAATATATTTATATTTAATAGAAATAGCAAGTATGTGCCGCACTGATGTTAATATAACAGGGCACTGATCAAGAAATGTCATTTTGAAAACCACTGTAATTTTTACATTGCATTCATGCAAAGAACTAAACTAAAACCACCTCCCTGCTTAATTGGCTACTTTCATCCATCGACCTGTCACATAAAGAACAAAACTGCCAGAAACACTCAGTGTTTACATTGCCACTAAAATTAAAAAAAATCAAAGAGACTGTCACCATCCCTTTTAAAAGGGGAAGAACCAAGGTAGGGTTTTTCTTGTAACAAAATATCATGAAATACATATGCAATACAAAAGTAGAACTTATTTATTTCTGGTTTTTTCTCCCCGTGTTTCTCAAAGCTGTTTTCCTAGAAAAACTAAAAAAAAAAAAAATTTAAAATCCTATTAAAGTAAAAATTTTTCCTAGAAATGGTGATGGTTCATTACATATTTCTTGACAGGAAAACACACCTTCTTTACTTCAAGGCCAAGGAACACCTGTTTTGTTATAGGTGCTTTAGTTCCCAATTACCAGTGGGCAAGATAAGAATCTAAAAATATCTAAAATTCAGTATGTATTTATTTTACATAGATTTAGAAGTTCATAAAATAAAAACTGGAAAAATCCTTATTAGGAACTTTTAGAAGTCTGGTTGTTCTGAGTTGTAGTGAAAATCCGAAACCCAATAGATAAATTCAGATGAAATGATGCAGACCATTTTTAGCTCCTGCAGTCCTTGATTATCCAAAAGTCAGGTTATTTCAGAAACTTGATTATTTTTACTTTTAAATGGAAAATCATTTATACATCATTGGTGAGGGTACGAAATCTAGAATGTTTTTCCATAAGTTTCAATTGCAATGATGCAATTAACAGAAACTGCTTTTTTCCCCTGCAGGTAAACCATGACTTTAAAATCACATTTCTGCCAGGCTTCATTTACTGTTTTTTTGCAGCAAATGATCAGATATTAACTTTTGTAGGACTTTCACAGGAAAAGGTGTTTGGAGCAGTTCATTTAATTTTAATCGTACTCTCCCAGTGCCATTTCACTGATTTTTCTCAATGTAAAGTTTTGTCCCATATATAACTGTAGTTATACTTAAATTCTACCTCAACAGAAAGCTATGTAACATTGAGAAATTATTCTTTTTTTAATATATATAAGCCTAAAAGCATAAAACAGTAGGCCAAAACCAGCTCTCGGTTATACTGAGATAAATTCTGAGTAATCAATAGCTTTCAGTAGTCATGCAAGATTTCTTTTTGTGTGACTCACTTGTGAGAGTGAAGTTTTTCCATATATTCACATTCCTCAGGATAAGCTCTTACTACAGTAGGTCATATAAAAGCTTTCACAGCTGAAAATATCAGGAAAGTATCACAAAAACCATTTGTGATGGACAAGCTGTCTGTATGTGGCAAATAACTAGAAATAAGACATCTTTCTGTCGAAGGAGCTGAGCTGCCAGACATAACAGCGCCTACTGCTCAGACACTGAAGACACGAGCTCTTTAATGACTAAGTCACCACATTATAATGCAAGTTACACAGGAAGAAGCTTGGTTCTTTCAAGAGGTCTCCTTAGATTAGTCAAACTGGCAGACATACTGCTATTTACTCTAAACTCAACCAAAATATAATTTTCTGTTTCCTATACATTTTAATTTTCCAATATGCTGCAAAATGGTGGATTCAAATCCCATTGTACACTTATAGAATCAATTACAAGAAAGCACAGGTTTGTAAGAGCTGATTAATAGACATAGAGGATTCCTGGCATCTTGGAAAACACGGTAGTTTTTTAGGTTACTGGTGCATAAAAGCAATTTGACATTTGTTTTGAGAAAGAGAACACATCTTAGGTAACAGTAAGAATAAACATGAAACCTGGACGCTGGAAGTTTGGCTCCCATGTTTTCCAGGCTGGCCACAACATGAAGAGCTGCCCACGGGTGCTCTCTTTTGAGCCTACCATCAAAAAAAAAGACATTTCATTTTCAAGACATGACTAAAATTACTGGTGTGGTCAATATAAAACAAAACTGTAGTGTCAGCAACAACATAAACAAATAACTGAACTTTTACTAAATGCTTTAATCCCTAACTTTAAGAATCAGATTAAAATCTTAATCATTCTTGAAGAAAATTATTTTTAAGCCCTTATCTTGTAGGGAGAGCTTTAGAATGTGAAGTCTAAAGGTTTAAAAACCCCCTGGAAAAAAAGAACAAACACATCAATCATTTGAGACTTAATGATTGTTTGACGAAGCATATAAAACTGGCACTTTAATTAATATGTCCATTTTGTGATTTTCTGACTAGCATAACTTTACATTTTAAAATACCAGAACTTCAAAAAATATTGGTCCATTAAAAGAACTCAGAAACAAAATCCTAGCACTCTAAATAATTTATGTAGACAGGGCGCTACTGGAGAGAGTCCAGAGAAGGGCTACAAAAGTCATCAGAGGAATGGAACATCTCCCTTATGAGGGGAGGCTGAGGGACTTGGGACTTCTTGGTCTAGAGAAGAGAAGACCGAGAGGGGATCTTATTAATGCACACAAATACTTGAGAGGTGGCTGTCGGGAAGATGAGGCCAGTCTTTTTTTGGTGGTGCCCCGTAACAGGACAAGAGGTAATGGGCACAAGCTTCAGTATAAGAAGTTCCACTTAAACATGAGGAGGAACTTCTTCACTTTGAGGGTGGCAGAGCACTGGAACAGGCTGCCCAGAGAGGTTGTGGAGGCTCCTTCTCTGGAGACTATAAACACCCATCTGGACGTGTTCCTGTGCAACCTGCTCTAGGCGATCCTGCTCTGGCAGGGGGCTTGGACTAGGTCTCCAGAGGTCCCTTCCAACCCCTAGGATTCTACAAAACAGATTTCATATCCAGTGACAGCTCAGCTGATTCAGTTAAGATCCTTTTTTACCCTTATGCCCTAAAAATTTGCTTTTTACTTTTCCACTGTTAAAATCAACATTGCATTCAATCTGGAATTTGGAGGCATTTACAGTTAACACAGTTGAGGTGTTAACAAACAAAAGGTGAAAGTGAAGAACCACCAAGAGAAATGAAAGGATAAGAACTACTATTTAGCTATAACCACACACAACTAAGGAGTCCACACTGTGCCCTTTGACCATCAACTTAGTACTTTTCAGATTAAGTAACTAGCAAGGTTTGCACTTTTTTTTCCCCCCACAGAAGAGACGCTGATGATCTCACAAATATTGTCTCCATGCCACTTAAATTTTAGCTGTCTGCAACATCTAATTTGACCAGAGACTTTTCTAATTTTGGCCAGAAAAGTTGCAGTATAAAACTCCTGAAAAGTACTAAGCCTCCTTCCTTAAATATTCATTTTGCATACCATAAGTCTCAAAAGTCATAGCAAAAATAAACTTTTTGCACATTTATTTTCTACTGTCCAGGTTATGAGGAAAAGAAAAAAGAAAAAACAAACAGTAATGCTCATTATGCAACAGCAACCAGAAGAGACAACACACCACTCAGCGCTAGTCTGCAGAAGTGAACTAAGAGTTTAAGCACTGAGAAGCCAAAAAATTTAGTTTTGCAGAAACAGGAGGCAACTGTATTTTGTTGCAATTAGAGCTTACTCCAGATGGTCAAAGTTGGTTCACTTGACAAAACACTTCTGTTCATCAGAATTCTTCAACGTTTTAAGACATTACTCCAGATTCTTTTAAATAATTATATTTCTACTCCTCAGAAAATTCAAATTTCAATCAAGGAAAAAGCATTTAAACTTCCCAGTTTAGCTACTTTACCCTTCTTTCAAAAAGCTACTTGCACATGCTGAGTGAAGTACTAAAAAGGAGGAAAGAAAAGATCAGTACAATGCAAAGTTTGTTTCAAACTTTCTTAGAAGTTACTTTCTGGCGGACCTGAGCAGAGCTATTAATTGTAGACCAGATTTAGCAACAGAACTGAATGAAGCAAGGCACAGGGGAAGATATCCACAGGCCCAGGCTTTTATGCTTAGATAAAAGGGTACTGATTTACAATTCTGAGGATGAGGACACTGGTGAAGAAACCAGTAAAGTGCTGAGATCAGTGACAGATCTGACTTTAGTTCTGAATTACATCTAATAAAAGCAAATTGCCTTGCCATAAACACACTCTCCTTTCCCCAACCTACTTGTAACACCAGCAACTATGCTAATGTACAAAAAAGTAAAATAAAGCCACACAAAAAAAAAAAAGAGAAAGAAAAGAAAAATTTTGTATATCCCAGCACAATCACAGAATGAACCTAAGTGAAAAGCCGGTGGGTAACAAGAAATAAAGAAGTGAAAGTGGGTGAAAGAAAAGCAAGGTCTCCATGGTAAAGCATAGCGGGCTTGCACTCAAATCTCAACACAAAGCCGTCGCTGTTCCAGCAGTAACGGGAGCAGAGATCCTGCCTTTTGAAGATGCAGTCCGTAGGCAGGGAGACCTGGAGTGCTAACGGCTGTGCAGACCACATCTGTGCTTGTTTGTGTTCGAGAGCGGGTAGTTATTTTTTAACCTTGTAACCATTTTCAGTGTTAGTATCCCTAGGTGTCATTTTACTAATAGAGAGAAAAATCTTTTTAAAGAAAAGTGGAGGTTTGGTTTGGTTTTTTTTTTGGTTACAGCATCACACAATGTAACTCATACAGATGCAAAATATCCCTTTCTGCTAGTCAGCTGATTTTCTTTAAACCTCAGTAACGCAGCAACAAATCGATAATCCTAAATGAATTAATACTAAACAAGAAGAAAACACAAGATAGCACAAGTTTTGCAGAGAACTTCTCTATGCTCAACCAACATTACCAAATGAATGGAACGAGCTTGAGGTCTATGATTCCAGACTGGAAATACCGCACAAATTTCACAAAATCTACAGAGAGGAAGAGCAGAAGAAAGAACAGTTCCGAAGCTACCGTCTCCTAGTAGTAACACCATTCATGACATACCAGCTTCCCTGATATGTCTTACACTGCTCTTAGCAGCACCAGTCCCACTACTCCTCATAACATGGATTATACCTCTCCATCCTACTGGACAAGCTCTGCATCTATCTGCTTCTTCTCTGGCCCATACAACTCCAACTTATTCCTGTTTTGATCTCCATAAGAGCAAAAGGGATCTTTGTTAGCTTCACAACAAATGGATCAATGGCACTGAAATTCTAGCTGTTTTTTTCGCTAGGGCCTAGACTGATGTTTGGGGCAGACAACTGATTAAGATGAGAATTGGGCCCACTTTCTACATGGATTGATGTCATAAATGCAGCTCTGAACAGGAGCTTCATTTCAGGTGATACAGTACAGAAGTTCAAGTTTTCAGTCATCTCAGAAGTTGTTCCGAGTTCTGTATTAAAAATGGTATCACGAAGTTTTACTCCCTGTCACAATTGTTACATTTTTTGCAACAGTTCCCCAAAACGTCTGATATAAGATACACCGAACTCTTTTACAATATTTCCTTCAAGCTATCTTTTAAAATTTACTTTGCTAAATACATCTGCTGTTCAAGACACTATCCATTGAAAGCAAATTAAAATTATTATGGGAATTATTCTAAATCTTACTAATTTTGTAATTTGGTAAAAAGAAGAGGTTATAATAATTAAAGGAAATTTTTAAAAAGGCATTGAGGTATTTTATGTGAGTATAAGCAGCATTTTGCTCTTAAAGCCCAATTCTGTCTTAAACCTGAAGGCAAAGTGTCAGGGGCTTTGGTTTGGGTTTTATCAAAATAGAAGAGTAAACATACCCGTGAAAAGCTCTGAAAGTCTTGCAAGTTTCTTGAGTGATATTTAATCTGTTTCTAAAACAACTGTACCAAAAAAATATAACGAAGTGAAGAATGCAGCAGCTGTTAGTTTGCAGTGGAAGGTGGCAGAACAAGGTGGATAGTGTAACGTAGAACAGCAGCGGCAGGGAAGGGATTGTTGACTAGCACTGCAATAAAGCTTTGTTTTCAGAAATGGTATGAAGACAATAAATAGAAATTAATTTCAATCTCCCCTAGTGCAATCCCCAAACCTAGGTGTCAAATTCTGCTCAAGAAAAGCTCTACGGAAACAAGAAGAGCTTCAGCAGAATAATGTATTTCTTCACAAATGTAATAGTAAGAGTGGAGTTCTTAGATGACGGTTATTTCAGTTGGATGCTCACATACAGTTTTTCCTATTCTTACTAAATGCAAACCAACAAAATATTTTTGTCTCATCATCACTGTCTCTGAAAAAGAGCAGGTTTTCATCAGCAAGTGGGTATCCTGACATTGCTATATGAAAATCAAGCCCAAAAAAGATCAGTTTTTCATCCATAGGAATACTTTTTGTCAGACTATGTTAATAAAACGTTTTTCTAAAATGACCAAGAGGAACAAACAGGTTAATGTCTTTGTTGATATTCAATTCATATAACCATATCTTTACTTCTTGTCCTCAGCAGCCATTTGTCATTTCAGCTTTATGAAGAACTGATTTATTGTTAATAATAAATATAACCTGACCAAGAACAGGTGGTATCACAGACATCATCAGCTTTTGTACCTGCTTATAAAGGGTTCTTTTTTCTCAGTGGCATGGTTTCTTCAGCATAAAAGAATGCAGCAGCCATGTAGATAGTCTCTTGAGCAAACCTTTTATCAAGTACTTCACTGAACCTAATAGAAATAATAACGCATTAATTTCTGAAGCAACAATGCCCATCACCAGTTTAAACCTCAAAGTACATGAAAGCATCTCGAGAGCTATCTAAGGGTGAAATACACCACTGCCATACAGGGAATGACAACCTGCTCTGCAGAGATAAACTGCCCAGAGGCAGGATATCTGAACCGCTCATTAAACGCCAGGGCAAGAGCACTGCTCTAGTCATTTAGATGAATGGCAGAGTTACTGGATCACATTCAAGGACCCCATATGGTCTCCCCAGACAGCTCCATCTGCACTACATTTTTTCCTATATAAAAAGCAGTCTTCCTAATCAAGCCATACTGTCTCTTGCCCACTCTACAACCAGCAAGCAAAAAGACTTTTTATCAATCTTTTATCACAAGGTATAATCACTCTGTACTCATACCCTGGGCTAGGACATCAAAAAATACAGATGGCAATCTTAAGAAATAAAGACATCAAGAAAAGATATTCAATGTATTTTAAGATCTGGGTGTTTATTTTGTTTGCTAGCCTGAGACATTTTAGGAAATTAAAAAGAAAGCACAACACATCATGGGCAGGTCCCTCCCGTCACTCCCCGCAGCTTCCTTCTGGCCTCAGTGAATGTAGAAGCTTATACTGGGACTGTTCACACATACACTAGCAATGGAGGAAGGCATCAAAAAATAAGAGCAATGTACAGAGGAAAGGGACATCAATAAACAATCTGCTCTCACAATATTGCAGTGACAGCATCTATCCAACAGTTGCTTTGTAAAAATGGCTTACTACACTGAATTGTTAAAATATTTCATTTAATCACTTAGACTTATCTGAACATCACTCTGCAGGATAGACTTCACAGTAAAGTATAGCCCCATCTGATTCAAATGCAGACGTGGGGAAAAGAACAAATCCCCTTTTGAGGGGCAGGAGGGATTTGACAGGAAAAAAAAAAAAGCACAATCAATAGAAAAGAGGAGCTTTTGTGTTATAAACAAGATCTTAGGAAATATTAAGTAATTTTTTCAGTCATATGTCATTTCTCCTAACATGGGAGATAAAGGTCTCAGGTTAGAAAAAGAAATGGTGTTAACCAAATAGATATTTTTTCTAGGCACTTGTGTAGAACTGCAAAAGTGGTATAAAAAAGGATTTAGCTTTATTTTTGGTTAATCCATCAATTCCAGTTAGTTTCACAGTCATTTTGGTAAACACTGTGACATTGACTGATATTTTCATGGCACAGGTACCCTCTAGAAAAATGGGTAAAAAGAAATATGAGGGGTTTCAGTTTCACGACTGTCCACAGCAAGAAGTGAGAAATGGGATTAATCAGTATTTTTAATCAGAAGCTGTCATAGTGCATTGTTGCACTTATTTCAACAAGTGTCAGGCAACCACACTATTAAAACAGGCTTTGTTGCAATTCTATCCTGCCAACATTATGGATTAAAGATGATTCTTTTCGAAAATAATAGACACATAACATGCCACTTGTGATATCAAACACAATCTATTTCACCTTGAAAAAAAACCCCACTGTCCAGAAAAGGACAATTTAAGAGAAACTTGCTTTAAGTACCAAGGGAAGACTGAAGCTAGGAGAGATGTGTGGTTGAACCACCATCCCTGGACACGTTTCAAAGCTGAGCAGATATACTGCTTAGGGACATGCTTTAGCAGGGGACTTGGTAGAGTCAGGTTAATGACTGGACTCAATCTCAAAGCTCTTTTCCAACCAAAATGATTCTATGACTCTATGTGCAGTAAAATGTACCATCTCAATAAATCTGAAGACTTTACCAGCTACTGTCTTACATTTGCCTAAGCAGCTCCTCATTAGAAACTTTCTCCTCATTGGACTTTCAGCTATGATTTGGGGGTTTGCTGCTAACAGAAAAGTTAATATAACTCACATATTGCAATTGTATTTCAAGAATATCCTAATTCTTAAATGTACATATTTCACCTACTTTGGTGAATGACATAGGAAGCATGATTAATAAAAAAAATTAATTGAGAACAAAGTACAGTCACAATCAACATTGTCTCACAGCCACTGTAGCTAAATTTATAACTGTTTAGTAAATTAGAATTATACAAAGAAACACCAAAGATTGGATGATGCTGCAGAAAATGCTTTTTCAAAAGAAAATAAAAAGCAGCCATAAGTAGAATTGGCGTTAAAACGATAAAGGAGAGAGAAAAAAATTTACTCAAGAACAAGACAAAATCAGACATAGTTAAGAGACAAGTCTATCACAAATATTATTTTAATGGCACTTTATCCAATGTCTAGCAGAAAAACTAGTCATCACAGGCGAAACTGATAAACACAGCTTCCCGAGTAAAGCAGAACGCCAGGCATTCCTGCAGTGGCCTTCTGAAACAGCTACTGATGTCATCCAGACAAGAACAGCCTGCTGCAAACATGCTTACTGAAATACTACAGTTTGCAACCATCAGTAATCATTTAAGAGACTAAAACCTCTGTTCATACTATTTGTTTATCCAATAGGTCCCATTTTCTACAGCAACCAAAACTCACCACAACAGAGGCCAAAATCACAGAAAATTAGTTGGACCACGCGGTCTTGAAAAACAGTTGTAGATATCAGTATGCTTTCCTAAAAACAGCTTGTAGGAAAGCTCCCACTGACTGACTGCCACACTATGCAGATCGCAGTAAATAATTCCTTGTTTAAACTACAAATCTAATGCTTAAATTACCTATAAACCATTAGCCTGAATAATCTCAGGGGAATGGTAATTACACATACAAAGTCTTTCATCTCAATTAGAGTGAATATAGAAACAGTAAGCAGTGAGTAACTTTCTATAAACAAAAATCTGCTACCATTAAAGAGATCAAGATGTGTTATTGTTACACACAGGGGCAAAGAAATAATTACAAAATGAAGATTCATCTGATCAGAATTCAACAGCACTCAAAGTTTGAACGTTTAACTCGTAACGGGTCTGCAGGGCAACCACAGTGATGGAACCAGACCTGGACCTGAATGTCTTCACAAATCATAAGCTCATGAGATTTTGCTGAAGAAAATTTCAGCAGTTGAGATCAGCACACACTTTGAGAAGAGGAAGCAGCTGTCATCTGGCCTCAGCGCTGCACAGGCATACAACCACTTTCTCACCAGACAGCCCTCCTCCTTACTGAGAAACTCACTCCCCATTTTAACAACATTTCACCAGAGCTGTAAAGGAACATTGAGTCACCTTCATTGCTCAGATAATTCAACTAATTACTTCCAAGAATAATCTCGTATGTGCTGCAAAGTGAGAGTAAAATAAATATTAGAGGATCGTTCCACTTTTAATGGCAAATTAATCAAGTTTTCTGAACAAGTATTTTAGTACAAGTAGTGCCTAACTTAGTTAGACATCAGAAACATTGAGGTCCTCTACATGAATGTGCATTTTATATGGGGCTCAATAAAACTTTGAAACAAAAAGTTATCATTGCCTTGAAAAATATTTAACATGAGATAATATTCCTATTTTTACAGTAAAAAGCCAAAAGTCTGTATCTGCAGATGCTGCAATGTTTATTTGCGTTAACATGCCCCCTTTCTAGCCAATAATAACTACGAGAGTTGCTAATGGATGACTGATGTTAGTTAAACACGATATAAAGGTGCTGTGACACCTAGTTACAGGATGGAAAACAGTAATTAATATCATTTCCCTCCGTTTCCACTCTTCTGTTTGAAAATAACCTACTCATTTGCAAACCCACTCTCCTGCTTTATGGTTATGACACTTGTGTTTAAAACAAAGTTCAGCAGAGACAAGAAGCATTTGTCATTCAACAGTTTGTAATGAAGAAGCCTCGGCAAAATGGGTTTCCCTTATCATAGCCAGGGAAAGGCATACAAGAAGAAAGTGTCTCCTAGTCCCAAAATTACTTCCACCCCTTCCGTTACCTCGCATGCAGTCTGACTCGATGAAAGTGATGACTCGATAAAACAATGAAATCCCAATGACTGATATTTCAAATAAAACACTAAATCTCTTCCACTCCTGCCTAACTGTGAACTACAAGAACAATGTATTTCATCACTCTGTCCTGTTAGCAAAGGCGGTTCCAACAGCCACACTTCATGTTTCTCCCAATAGCTCATTACTGAAATCTTATTTCTAAATATCCCACTTTTCTGTTTGAGGAACTTATCCCACAAGCTGCAATGTTTTTGTATTCTTTTGTTTTTCTTAAAAAGTGGAGAGAACTCTCAATTAAATAAGTCTTTTTCCCAATAATGAGTAAAATTAGGATCTGATTTTGCACTGCATTGTGTATATATACCTTCTGCTGATGGAGCAGAAGATCTGCACGTGTAGGAGCTCCTGGAACACCCAGACTACACACGCTTGGCAAGGTACTGAAGAGTAGTTCCTTGCATGCCTTATGACAGATATCATCTCTTTTATTCATAGTATTACTCCAAATATGAGGAAGTGTGTGTGTGCACTGCGCAAGCTAAGGGTGAGGAAGTGAATAGAAAAAAAATGAAAGTCTCAAAATTATTTATGTTGTTAAACAAAGCCAAATTTACAGACACAGTCTTTGCACCAGACAAATTTGTACATAAACTGTGGATCTGCTTAACAACTGCCAGACATATGCTGTCAGAAAAATGGATGGGAAGGAACCTGTGAACATAATGAAAACATAGTTTCGTAACTGCACCAACTGCCATTCATAGCAAAAAATGGCATAAAGGACCCATCAGAAAAAGTTCATTATTTAGGACAAACACCAGTATGTGCACATAAGAAAGGGGCTGTCGCTTTCTGCTACTATTTTATAAAAAAAGCTCTTTAATATAACTATTGCACACTCCTGGATTTAGTTTCCATTATTAAATTATCAATCCTTTCTTTTGCTTTTTACTGAAAGGGATGCCACCAGATTCTATGTTCATGAGAGCCTATCTAGATGTGACAGGTTTTTACCATCTAACCGACTTGGTTCGTACAGCTTACCTAGGAAGCCGTAAAAACTTGGATCCAGTTACACTTCCTTCCCAGGACAATGCTCATCCTTTTCCTTAAGCAGAATTATGTTGTAAACGTGACCCAGTTTTAACTTTCTTAAACTTTCAAGTAGATCTACTTGGTGTAGTTGCAAAGGGGCTAATACTTGTCATTATCATGCAAATTATGGTTTTACTTGCCAACATTCTAGCATGAAATACACATAAAAGGAAGCCTGATAATTGTACTTTGAGTATAAAGAACAGGAAATATTAACTGTTCCGGTCTGATAGAAACCCTACTGCAATTACTAAATATTTCATTGCAATTCAGTGTTTCCCTTCCATTTGCCGTTGCTCCACTCTCGTGTACAATTTCATTCCAGCTATTTAAGGTACGTATCATGAGAACTGACCTGTTCTTTTGAAGCACTTAAGGGTTACCAGAAAAATGATACTTAAAAAGGGGACTAGCAATAAAACCTGTTATGAAAAACACCACGCCAAAAGACAAATTGGGAAACTACTTCCGTCCCTTGGCAAATCACGGTGTGTCTCCTCTTGGACAGTCAGGATGGATTTACCCAAGGTAAGACCCCACTGAGAACACTGCGCCAGGTTCAAGCACCCTTTGATCAACTGATCCAAGTTTTACTCGGACTAGATTTCTTCCTGAAGTGCTTTCCAACCTGAATTTTCCTATTGATTTAATAACTTTACATTTTGGGGCATAAAAACTACTACCTAAAGTTTTGTAGTAATCCCTGCACCACTTTTACAGAACAACATGACATTTAGTCAAAATCTCCAACTGAACAAAAATCTAAAAAGGAAAAATCCAAGTAGAAAAATAAAAATTTTGACAGGTCACCACAAAGCAAGCTGTATAAATTATTCTATATTACATAAAACTTTTTCTCCAATTTATCCCCCTAAGCATTCACATTTCCTCAGAGACTTTCTGACTTCTCTCATCCCTCTCTTGAAATGGTAACCAATAGACAGAAGCAGATACTACCCAGGCTGCTCCTGTACTTGGTTGGATTACCTTGATTCAGGAAATGTCTGTTTATTACCTTCCCTGTGGCATCTGCCAAGCTAACACTCTTAAAAACAACCAAAGCACCCAAACTTTCTTTTTCTCAGTGACTACTAGTTACAAGTTTCCTTTCAATTTTGCCTGAGAGTTGGAGGCTGACCAAGAAGTTCACTGACGCTGAGAGCTGCCCACATACGCAGTAATTTTTTAGGGCTTTTATCATGAGAGCTGGGACACAAAATATGAAATCTTAGTAAATAAATGGAATCAAAGCAGTAAGGTGCTGAAGAGCTAGCTGCACAAGCTAAAGCTACAATAAAAGCTTCTACCAGGAAAAATTAATTAGTAAATCTCAGTGGGATAATTTCAGTAGTATAACTTTACATATTCATGAATTTACAAAAAAAAAAAAAAGCTATCTGCAACAAAGATTGGAAAAATTTGATCACATTTCCTTATTGGTGTATCACATATAAACCTGATGAAATTCATGCTGCAGCGTGTGCCGGCTCAACAGAAATGACTTGCAAGTGTAAAAAAAACTGTTTCAAATACTCAACGATTTTACAGGTTGATTTTTTAAGCCAAAGACACTAAGAGACATAAAATGTATGCCAGATCAGCAAGCATTTTTTAAAAAAATTAATCTCCATAAGGTGCCATTAAGTGTTTCCTCCCAACTTTGTTCTCTTCCCAAAACCCCAAACCAATAATTCTAAAAGACTTTGGTAAACTGCAAGACGTTAGTAACTACCAAACACAGGAAAGAGTAAGAACACAGCAGTCAATAACAGTATAAAAGCAGACTCTTTGCAGTTTCTGATACTTTGAGAATTCATGACCATCTTTCCTTAATAACAGAGCACCATATAGTAAAGAAATGAGTCACTACCAAACCAAGTAATCTCCTACTTCTTGAAGCGTAAGAGAAAGCATTATGAATGGCCTAAATTACAGCTAAGCAAATAATCTGCAAAGAAAAATTAGTCTAGTTTTCAGCTTTTAAAAGTCTCAGTGAACTGACGACTGACTGGTTTTAGTGTTCTCAAAGATGAGTATTCTTCAAAATACTTATAAAAATTACTGTAATTGTTTTAACACTGAATTTTTCAGAAGCATGAAAACCATCTATGGCGCATTACTTAGTCTCAATCAGTCAGAGAAACTACACAGAACTCCATATATTCTGGAATTCCATAAATGAATTAATGTGCAAATACATCACTAATACTTACAAATTTGCATTTAAGTTTCATTGTTTACAAATAATTGTGCTTATTTATTTGAATTCAATTTCCAGTACTAAATGTGCAAGCTAAACTCACCTGTTCAAAGATTCGTACAATCTTCCTCATCCTATTGCTAATGCATTCCAGTACTGCCTGCTAACATCTCATTCTACTACATTCTCGTTCTCCATCGAGCAGATTGCCAATGAAGAGCATTAGAATAAAGCAGGCACGCTCATTTTCTTAGCATTGATAAGATGGGATTTAAACAAGCAATTATACAGGTTTACAGTTGTAATTCCAATGACTCCACTGGAATTTTTTCTTTTTACAACAGGTATTTGAAAAAAGAGAATTAAGCCTTTACTGATATGTTTAGAACTTTATACTGTGGTTCAAAATGAAATTTAAAAAAAAAAAAATTAATTTTTTTTTTTACTTTTCCTTTTTAGATGCAGATAAGAGTACATAACTAGCTTTGCCAGAATCCACATTAATCTCAAGCTCTCTGTTAAAGAGCACAAATCCTTTTCTTTCATTCTCTCCTGAGAGCTCCAAGTCTATTAAATCAAGGAACTATATTTTACGACAGAAGCAATCAATTCACTAACTTTAATTTGTGATTTCCCCACAAAACAAATCCCAGTACACAGAATCACAGACAATTTAGATGCTGTCATATTCCACTGTGAAAACAAATGCCTAACATTAAAAACAGAGTTTGACCATCCAAATGATCTGCAAATTTCCTGATAAGGTTCCCCACTCTATTCAAATCATGGGTTCTGATGAGTTATCAAGGTCAGCTAAAATAATACCTGGTCACACCAACAATCTATAAAAACAGAGATCTAGGAGAAGGTACATAGGATACAGAGACAGTCAACTCAAGTGCATGTATGTGTAAACTGGAGAGAAAAGAGGAAAAAAAAAAACCCTCATACATTCCTGAGGCTAATATTTAGGAAAGCTACAATATCCTACAGCCTTCAGACAAAAAGGTCTCCTCAGCCTTTCAGGCATACAGCCACGTATACGCAGCTTGCCAGTTCCTCTGACCTACAAGGAAATCTTAGCTAAATAAAAGCTAACAACAGAACTCCTTCAAAAAGATTAATTTGCATTCACAATAGTAAAGTAGAGCAGTTTTTATATATTTTCTTATCTACAAACCTTGTAATTTTTTCTTTTATCTGTGTAAAATATTCAGAACAGGACTGAAAATGTTTAAATACCATTAAAATAGGGGAATTAATATGACTACACGTTATTGAATTGCTATAGATTTTCCAAATCAAAACTTCCTTTAATCTTCATTAGGAGGTATGAGCATTAAAACTTGACATTTTTGCTCTGCGTGTTTTGATGTGCATAATTTTGTTACTATATTAAACCACAACACGAAATGTGAAGAAAGTAATCCCACGTAAGCTCAGGAAACACCCATGGTTAAGGCAGATTCATACCACATTCTTTTAAAGCTTTCTTAATAGTTACCGGGTATTGAAATACTTCTGTATCATGCTAATTAAAAGGAAGAACCTTACTGCAACATTGCCTTATTTTTTTGAGGCAGCCTTTATTTTGATCCTTTTTTACACAGAATTGCAAGTTGTAGACAACTTTATGCTATTAACTTTTCCCAGCTGCAGAAACTCATTTCACATCAAGCAGAAGTTTGTCAAAGCATTGGACACTGCTGCTTCAACTGTTAAAAACTAGTTTACTAAGAACTTATATAAATGGTTGTATTAATATGGATAGGTCAAACACAATCAGTTTAAACCTGTAAAAACTAATATAGTTACGCATTGTACAGCGGAGCTACAAATACATGTTTTCCTTTTAGAAAAAATGTATTTTTCTTCTCTGCTTTGTTGCTGGCTTTCTTGATCCGCTGGATCAAGATAGCATGTCTGAGCATCTACCAGCCTCAGCTTTAGTGGGTATTCCAGATTTCTTCAGTTGCACTTTTCAGATTACATTAAGCAGTTCTTAACATTGTCCAACTCCTCCAAAATATTTAAAATGTTGCCTCTGTCAAATTATAAAGATTTACTACTGCTGTAAAAAACAGACGGTATGTGTGCCAGTGCAGATTTCTGAGTTATCTTTGGACACTTTCCACACTTCAGTAAGAATCAGCACCCACATTTCAACACTTGCTTGGCATTTAACCTAAGCTTGCCTGAAACAGTGAGCTGAAGGCCACAATTTAAAAAGTAAAAAACTTTATACAGTGATAAACTGAAAAGAACTAGAGCAAGATCACAGCATTGAAAACACTTATTATCTGTCCTGTGTTTGCAATCTTACGGTATAAGATTGCTGGGATTCCATCAGTTTATTTTAGGAAAGATATAAACATTTTTTTCTTAAGAGTACATTCCAATTACTTGCATTTTCTCAGATGCTATTATTTTTTACTGCTTAGTGAAGGTGGTGCCTGTATATTCTGAAACGTAAAAAGATTTCTTAGAACAATTCCTGCTGGACCAGTTCACACTAGGATTCATTTCTTGTCTCTTCCCAAGGAAATGTAATCAAGAGCAGTATGAGCAAATGACATGCAGCATTACTGCTAGTTCCTACGAACCAATGCAGAGAAATGTTAGGGGAATGGTAGACACGTCGCAAAACCAAAGGTATTTAATGGGTTCCTATCAAAAGCACTGAGTTTTATTTTGGAAAGTCTTTGAAAAAAGGAACAGAAATATAGCCAAAATGTACGGCACGTGATTTTTTCATTCAAACATTCCATATGAAAACTCATGTAATTTCCTTCATCCATCCTTTTTTTATTCACCTATTACAAATGTTTGGACAATCTAGTTTTTCCTCCAATACAGGTCGACAGAACAGCAATTTCAAAGAAACGTATGCCAATACTCAAGAGAAATTCAATGCAAACTCCACCCTGCATAGGAAATGCTAAAATACTCAAATAGTTGGGGAACAGAAGCAAAACCAGGAAGGGTTTGGGGTTTTTCATTTCATTCTAGCTACTGTAACTGAACAAGAATGAACTATGTTAGCAATTACATACAATATTTTATAATTTACGCAGACAATTGAAATTACATTAAAATAAATTGTTACTTTTAAAATAAAATTATTTTTGAAGCAACAACCCAATACTTATCCAAATATTTAAATAAGACTAAGCTCAAGAAGACGAAATATAATTATTACTTCATTTATCTGAAATCACATTAAATAATCTTAACAATTTTCTTTGTTTGTCTTTTTGATCTACAGCAATCCTAAGGAAATGCATGGTCCAGACTCTTCTGTGAAGCCAAGAGGAAAACTCCCACAGAAGGAAGAGGTGGAAAGATCAGACACTCAAAGTAAATGTACAGAAAAAGAAAAAATTAAGATTAAATTTACTTAGCGGTCAGAAGCTGAGTATTTTATATGCAGTTTCACCTCTGTGAAAGAGTGACAGAATAAAACAATGATGATGCTTAAAAGTAGCTTTCCAGCTCTGGATCTAAGATATTCATCAAGGTGCAGATGACAGACAGCTATCTTGGATGTGTAACAAGTACAAGTAGCAAGAAGACGTCGTAACTGTGCTATTCTGAGCTATGACTACCTTTCAATAAAACGAATGTTATAGGACTCGAATTTTATTGATGGAAGTGTCATCACAGCCTCTGAAGCCATGCTTGACATAAGCAGCAGGAAATAATTGATTCAAAGATGTAATTTCTGAACACTGGGCACTAATCCTGATCCAGCTGTTGTCACTGACCAGTTGCGGCCCAAGAGGACTCAGAGAAATGAAACTGAATTTCAAAGACCTGGTATCAAGTTTTGTTTAATTTGCATTTAAATCTACAAAAAAAAGTCCCGCAAATTCCAAGAAATCATTACCACTGTTTCATATTTGTACTTCTAAAGAAGATGCTTTTGAAAAGCATCAGATAACAACAGGAGAATAAACAAAAACGTCTTTCTCTGGCAAGGAATCTATGATAAGGTTTACTGGAACTCTGTCCATCTTTTGCTCTTCAGCAAAAAATTTAAAAGGATGCTTAGGTCCAAAACTATTATTAACTTCCATTGAAAGCAAACCAAAGACAGTAAGTATCTCTTCTAAATATGGCTCGACTGCAAACCAGAAACACTAATTCTTCTTAGTCGAGACCTGCCAAAACAGCCAAAAAAAAAAAGAGAAAGTTTCCATGTTACACCACGGGCCAAATTCATTCCTAGTGCAATTTTTTTTTTTAAAGACCCTGGAATAACAGTAGATATTCATTTGGGCCACAGACTGGCATATAAAACCCACAGTGAAATTTTAGGCAAACTTATAACAATGAAAATGTTGTACATTAAAGCCATGGCTTTAGCTAAACTCCAGACTGGTGATACGCCCCTTTAAAGAGCAAGAGGCCTAAAAACGAGAATTTGAAGTAATTTACAAGCTGAAAACAGGAGAGAGTTGTATTTTCCATGAGGAACCGCTGACAGTCCACTCTGGAAGCATCAGGAGATGTGGTTCTTATGATTGATAATATACAAAACATGAGATTAAGGTAAAGGCCAACGGACAAGTTTATCCCCTGGGATCTTCAATCATAGCCAGATAACTTCTCATTCAAGATCTTTCTGTGAATTACAGACTATGAACTTAAGACAACAACCCAAAACAGATCTGAATGTGGGACTTAGTCCTCCCTGAACTGGGAAAACAGTTTAACAGTTCTACACTCTTTTCTTTTAGCAGAATGACTTAAATGACTTTGATGTTCTTTAAATTGCAGAGCATTGCAGCAGTGGTGCCCTACTGCTTTGTTCTGCCCCTAGCCTTCATACCAAGCTTTAAACTCAAAGACTGTGTTAGAGAAACAGACTGAAGAGATGCATAACGTATATATACCATAGAAGGAGCCCCATTTGGATTTTTGGTAGCAATACATATTGAAAAGGGCATACATTCAATGTGAAATATGGTATTGACATGTCCTAGAAATACTTGTGTAACATATTGATATTGTACTTGCAAAAATAAATACAGATTTTTTTCAGCCGAATAATGAAGGACTCAGTAAAGCACTCATAAATTGCTGAATATAAATCACTGCTGCCTGAGGCTACAATAGCTTAAAATTTCTTCCTTTCAACAATAGTTTTTCTCCCTTTTCCCTCTTCTCCCTCACTTTAAATGCATATACAGATATACATATATAGATAGATAGAGCCATCTACATCTATCTATCTCTCACAGGTCATACCTTAAAACCACCATTTGACAGTGGTACCGTGTAAGAAAGATGTAGCACCTGTAGCAAATGTAATCCTTGCTCACCTAATTTCAGGTGATGAGAGGAGAGTCTTAATCATAAAAGTACTGCAGTCAAGGAGGGCAGTGAGTAAGGTCCTCAAGCTGATCATATTACCTTAGTTACCACAAAATTTGTTAGCTAGTTTGTTCTTTGGCAGTCTGTGAACATGTATGTTAGCCACATACTGGTGGTCTGACAATGCAAAACTCAGAGGAAAAGAAAAGTTACATAGCCTTGAAATATTTTTCTTGCATTCGAAACCAGAAGCTTTCAAATGGAGTAAAAAAATGTTAGATGTAAACATGTGAGATTTTTCTCATAGAAGACATGGCCAAACAGTGATCAGATGGAGACAGACTGTATGCATATAGAACAGAATGGTATCAACAGCAAGGAACGGAAAATACAGAACCAAGTTTGGAAGAATACATGGGCCTCCTCTATTCTGTTTGTCTGCATATAGAACCAGTCATGCCTGGTGGGAAGGTGGAACCCATGCTCAACAAAGCATACAGATAACAAGCCAGAACAAAGAATTATCTCAATGTTTGCATTTCAGTAACAAAAACAGGCAAGAAATTAAAATACTGGAAATACTGGTAATGTTTTTTTGAATAATGGACAACTAAATGCACAGGAAACTGGAAGGGTTTGTACTCCTTGGATAGGCATACCATTGTGAAGTGAGTGCCTTTTAGAAACACTGTATCCCTTTAGTCCAGATACTGAAGCAAATCACCAAAACACAAGCTTTGGCAGTATTCACGTGTCACATCTTATTATTGCCTCAAAATTAAGGCAAAACAAAATACTTCATTAGCGAAAGGAATAAAGGTGACTAATCTGTGAGGCAGGAACATCCCCAGGCCATCATCCCTTGCTTAAGTGAGGAAAAGAAAATTTATTGCCAGCATCCAGCCTGTTGGAGATCAACCCAGTGGGAATCTGGAGCAATGTGACCAAAATGTTACTTGAATACAGGATATGTTGCATCAAAGAAGAACTACCACGGCTCATTTACTGAGCTTCCAGTCTTCTGTAGAAAGGCATACATTAATGCTGACATAATAATGACATTTGACAAGATTACAGAAGCAGTCCCACAATTCTTCAACATTACAAAGCAGTCTCAAACAACTGAGGGAAACTTGCAAAGAGATGCTTCAATACAAATAACCGACCTCTGTATTGAAGTTTCTGGTTTTGGTTTTTTTTTTTTTCTTCCCTGAACATGCTGACCATTGCTGGCACTGCCAGCGAAACTCATTGCACCACAACATTCCTGCTTGACACTGTCCCAAGTTATGATAAAGATGGTGTTTTGTCTTTGAATCTCAGAACACCCGCATCTGTACAAAAGCGGAAAAGTCTTGATATCATTCTCACCAAGAATATCAAAGACGTGCTCTTGCTCCCTATCTACATCAGAAGGGAACGGTAGGAAAGCCCTGAGAGAAACTAAGGTTCAGCTGACAGAATGAACCATGGCCACTATCAAGGACCCAGTGAACTTGTGCTGATCCACTTCGCTTCAGTGCCAACACACAAAAATTGCAGTAGCCTAAGATTTGTGATGTTTATTTCCATTAACTGGCTGGGTGAGAAAAAACTCTTTGTAAAGCCAAGTAAACCTTCCCTTCCTGAATGCACCTGGAAGACAAAAGTTACTCTACAATCCTGTTGGTGTAATTTTTTCCTTGCCGTGACACTGAATTTTAAAGATTCTTGGTTTCCAAGTGTCTTTGGACTACAAACTTCATATTTTTTTCCTGATAGTTCTTGAGTATTAACAGTCACTCTATTAAAATAAAACCTACTAGGTACAGAAGTCATTGGTTCTCATGCTTGGGAAAATAAGGAAGTCTAATTACTTTTTGGAGCAGATACCACTGATTAGGCAGATATTAAAAGAAAAGTACTCAAAGAGTTACACGCCTGGAAAAAAACCCTAGTAATAATAAAATGGAAATGTTTCTATGTAGACACTGTATTCACAATTTGTATCTAAGGATCTACCTGTCATTGAAAGACAGAATACTTCCCAAAACATTGATAAAAGAATAAAATGAGTAAAGATAAATTTTCAACAATTAGTGCAGAATAATGCCCCAGGAAAATCAACACGGTAGAAATATGTCCAAGAGTATCGTATGTCTATGTGTACATGAAAAACCCATACCAATACCTTTCCAAATATATATAACTAGAAGTTACACTCCCGTGGGTAATTTCTTTTGCTAAGGAACGATGACAATGACGGAAAAAAGCCCACAAGTTTTCTTGAAAATAATGAAGAAAAAAAATAGAGAATACAATATTTCAGGCTGAACAAGACATTTTATTAAAAGTAAGTGACTTTGTTCAGAAAGTGACTTTTGGGAGGAAAAAAAAACAAACAACCTTTTTTGTTTTACCTTGTCACTTAAGATTTTAGCCAAAGCTTTTCCTTCAATTTTATGTAAAAATCATAGTCATCTGTGCATTTTTCAGGATAAAAAAGTTTTAACTCAAAATTTCATTGGCCCCTTCTGAAAATTCAGTAGGACTTGGATGGGAAAGTGATTTTGTAATTGTTCATTATCATCCAGGATAATTAAGATACTCACCCACCAAAACCGCATGCATCAGACTAGCTTTACTGATTTGAAGGACACTTGGCGAGAGTCTGGCTTGCTCCTGTGTGCAACAGAAGACCCTAGCAAGGAAACTGCCCTGCCTTTCTTGCAGAGTGATACAATCACCAGGATTTTCAAACTGCTGCATAAACATCCATAAATTAAATCTCACTAGGTGACTGTAGTCAGAATTCAAATTTTTTCTCATTGGTAAACTGAGGCATTAAATAGCTCTATTTACTTGATGTCATTGAAATTTCTGCTGTACAAAGAACCACAACATGAGTCCTGCCCTCAGCTAAAAAAATTAATGGAATTGGTCCAGCAAGTAGTTGCAAAATGGCAGAGGACATGCAAGAAAACCTGGGTGTGGAAAATCACACCTAGCATTCTGCAGTGCAACTAAACTTAGAGGCCTGATCTGCAGAGAGACAGTAATTATGCCGCAGGGCCGAGACAAGGCACAGTAAGGTCATGGTGGTTTAGATGCAACCCAGGGAACAGACGTGAAGTTTAGAGTCTCCTTGTCACCTTACTCCTCCTGCCTCCCTCGAGTACTGCTTGTCCAAATATTTGGAGAGATGACCCTAACAAAAAGTATGAGCTGATGCTGTCACATGGATTAGCCATAAAGACAGAAATTCTTTTCTGAAAAAAAGCTTTTGGGCTCCTGCACAAGATGCCATAAGGAATGCAGGGCAGAGGTCTACTACCAGATCACCAGTCTATTCCTCCTGCTTCCTTGGACCTCTTTATCAAACCCCCGCTTGGAGTTCAGCATATTTTCTCTCACACAGGCTCCTTCTATTGCAAGATCAAGTTCAATGACTGTCAAAAAGTCTGTTTCTTCCTACCTCACATCCCCCTGATGCTGAAGTGAAGTCATGCTTAAAATCAAGTTGATGACATTCTAATCACACTGATAGCAAGAAAGGAGCAAAAGTCAGTGTCAGATTTCTTTTAACTAAAGGAGTATCAATGAACTACTTTCACAAATGTAAAGATTTTCTGTCTGCAAAGAACAAAACACAGCACAGTGGTACATTTCCATTTGTACATTTTTGAGCTACCACATAAGGCCCAGTTTGAAGTCATCCAACTTTCTATCCCTTTCCTCAAACACAATCAAACCAATTTCTCTAACATTGTAAAATAACTTATCCTCAGGTGGCAACATTAGGAGTTAAGATTCAGCCTAAGGTACTTTTTTTTTTTAATAGCAGAAATGTAGCTTCCAGAAAATAGAGCATTTACAATAGACAGATTCTCAGGTACAATAGTATAAATGGTGATGCTATAGTAATTCCTTCTAGGTCTTAAAATCTTCAAACTAAAACAAGATGTATGAGTCACATACACATGCGCATGGTATCAAGACACTTATCTGTCATCCTGAATGCCTAATACTGACAAACTGCAGAGAGAGAAAATATTAAGACTTTCTTTAATCAGATTTAAATGACATGAAAGTAACTCCATATTACCTGGCTCCTTCCTCCTATTAATGTGGTTTATATTATTGCTCCACATTCTCAAGAGAACTGAACTTTCTATGAAGATTAATGCTACACTCACTTCACTGCACATTAATGTAGAAGACATTATTACTTTGAGCTCCAGGAATTCCCACTGGCAAATGATATTAAATCCATGCATTGTCTCTCCAGCTATCCTGACATGTTGGCTTTAGAACTTCCGTAAATGCAGCCATGGTTGATAATAGGACTTTGTGGCAGAATTTTGATTGAAGTATACAACCACTTTAAAAAATATATATCTATCTTGGAAGAAAGAACATACTGGTACAAAACTACAATTGCTTCTTTCTATGGCTCCACAATAGTTTCCATGGGAACACTAAAGAAGTCATGAAGTTTTACCCTGAAATAGCAGTATTTTTAAAAAGTATTAGACCTTCATACCTTGACATATTAATTATATTGTTTCATGTAATGTATTCATCTGTAAAAATGTGTCTTTCAAAGCACTAACATTTTATATTCTTAGGGATTTACCTTTACTTTTTTAAAGGGAAATGCCCTTGAAATTGCTCTAAGGAGAATTTATGGGTTAAGAAAAACATATTGATTATTTCCTATGTCTTATAGCCCAAAGTAGTAAGGAAACAGAGAAATCTCTATGTTCTACGATATCACCCTTTTTCAGAATTAAATAGAGTCTGTGCAGAGACTTAACAGGTTCTCTACCATTGCAGATTCAGTTCAGTGCTTGCCAAACGTAGCTTCCCTTTCAATCCAAACCAAACTTTGGTTTAGGAAAGGAAAATATGTATGAGTTCCTAAGGTCTGAAAACTATACAGAACTGTACAGAAGCTTTCTTACTACATACACAGATTGAAACTGCGTGTAGACTTTTGTGTAAGGGTTAGAAGAACACTTGAGAAAGGAATGTGTTCCTGAAGACTGCCCAGAAATCTTTAAAATTATTGGAAAATAGGGCCTTATTCAGAAGTCCATCACCCAGCAAAATGCCTGGCATGACACCTATCTCACTCACACTGAAGGTACACTCATGGTATTAAATCCCACGGCTTTGCATATTTGCAGCTTAACATCTGAAGCAGCAAAGCTAGCAACTATGAAGCAGGCCAAACAAAATCCAGAATCTAAAGGTCCCATTTAACCTTACATATACTATTTGGAGTTAGAAGCAAGACGAGGTATTTGCCATTTCTGTAGAGCTTTAATAGGGGTAGCAAGAATTTAATGGTAGTAAGCTTCTGTTCCCATATGAGATACCTGATACTGCCAACATTTCCACAAAGCATCCAGCAGCAAAACATGGCCAGATGCATAAAATGTTTCTGGCTCTCTCTATACCCGTGTGCGGTCCACGCATAAAAGCACTTACCTAGGGAACATGCAAGGCCTAGATCCTGCACACACACCCCAGCTGTATTCATAGTAATGTCAGTGGAAACGGCACATATGGGCACTTTTACATTTCGAAGTCTACAGTAACAAACTGCAATTGCACTTTGATCTTCTGAGAAATCATTTTTCCATGATTGGAGTCTAATTCAGAAAGATACTGAATGATATTTCTTCCCACGTTAAAAACTAATTTTCAATTAACTGGCTTTTCAAGTTACTGGACAAGACTGCATTCCTTAAAATGAGGCAAACTATTACTTGTATCTGCACCTGTTAGTATGACACTGATTTGGCTTTCTATAACAATAAACAGTTTACTGGCTATTTTTCTTACCAGCATTAGCAAACCAAAACAAATATAAATACACATTTTCAAAGTGACAGCAACATCCTCTAATACTTTAAAGCTACTGTCTACATTTAGCCTGCACTCAGGGCTAAACTACAGCAGTTGCTCCACCACCCTACGACCCCTCCCCAGCCAAGAAGGGGATCAGCAAAAGGAGACTCACTGGTTGAGACAAAAACAGATTTAGTGGAACAG